>OY744482.1:65158615-65290546 GCA_963556165.1 Tipula helvola
AATACTTATCTGGAGCGAAAAAAACTAAAATAAAATTAGTAAAACAAAAACTTATCCAATTAAAAATTCCAAAAACAAAAAAAAAATATTTTCCAACCCCATTATTTCTCGGAAAAATCTATGTCAAATTCGTGTATTATGTACATATTATAATATCATGATTGAAAATATGAAAAATAGTGATAGGGTTGGGTTATAAATATTGGCCGTCATATGTAAGTAAGTACATAAACGATCACTCGTATGTGATTCACTCCCCTTTTACTGTACACATGTCATTTCAAACTAAACTATTACTAAACATACGTAACCATTAATCATGTTTTTAATTTTTCAACTTGAGATGCATCCTCGTTATCATCATATACAAAATACGCAATCTCCCCTTTTTTTTTATTATCGCACAGAAATCTATCACTCTCCGAATACCATGTACATATTTCGAACAGCCTATACACTCGTCGTATTTTCTGATTATTTTTGGCGTTATTATGAATTTTATAATGACAAAGTGGAAAAAAGGGTTGAAAATTATTAATACAAATATAAATAAAAAAAACAATAACAACAACCACATATCTGCCTAATTTATAAAAAAATATGAAAATTTTACATTTCTGGTGTATTCGCTCGGTTGCTCGATTGTGCTGCTTTCTAAGTTTGTTTTTTTGTCTAAAACCAATACAGAAACAAAAACGAAAGAAAATGTTAATATTGAATTTTGTCTTATATACTAAACTAATAATATATGTATGTAGTATTATACAAACTATGTACATAAATTAATTTAACTGTGTGACACGTGCTGCAGTACAAGTACACAAGATGAAAACTTTTTGCCACCCGCTTTATTCCAATTTCCAAAAACGAAAAACGAAGTATGTACTAAAATTTCGAATAATTAGTAAAATAAAATAATAAATAAATAAGCAAAAACGAAAATAATCAATTTTTATTTTATTTGTTTTTAAGAAATTAGAAATTTTAGAGCGGCAAAAAAGCAAAAAAAAAAAAACTTTCAAAAATAAATTAGAAAATTTTGAAAAAAGTTGGAACGTTTTAACATGTTTTGGGAGGAAAAACTGAAAGTTTCTTGTTTTTTTTCGTATAAAGATTGATGGTTAGTGCAGTAGAATGATTAGTCCCCGGAGGAGATTATTTTAGATCGACATTTTAGATATTTTTGGTGCCTAACCAACCATAATATATAAGACTATAAATTTAGATAGTGAAATTTATAGATTGGAAACTCTACAGGGACTCTTAAACCGCACAGATTATATTTATTTTGATAGTTTGGTTTCATAGTATATATTGTATACTTAGTCAAAACTCATACCCGCAATAGGTTTAGGTTTATTTTGCAGAATAAAATCAAAGTTTTAGTTTCAGTTTTTTAAGACGGATTGTACGGCATTGAGGGATAAATCTTCAAATGTTTTCTTTTTTATAATAAGTTTAAGCTTCTCAGAATTTAAATTTTTGTTTCTTGTTAATGGAGATTTAATATCAAAATTGGAATGGAAATCTATATTTTCCAGATTATTTCAACAAAATATTCTGAATAAGGGAGATTTAATTTTCATTTTCCAGAATTTAAATTTTTGTTTCTGGTTAATGTAGATTTTATACTAAAATTGGAATAGAAATCTCTATTTTCCAGAACATTTCGATAAAATATTCTGGATAAGGAAGATTTAATTTTCATTTTCCAGAATTTAAATTTTTTTTTCTGGTTAATGGAGATTTAATATCAAAATTTGAATTGAAATCTCTATTTTCCAGATTATTTCAACAAAATATTCTGAATAAGGGAGATTTAATTTTCATTTTCCAGAATTTAAATTTTCGTTTCTGGTTAATGGAGATTTAATATCAAAATTGGAATGGAAATCTCTATTTTCCAGAATATTTTGACAATATATTCTGGATAAGGGAGATTTAATTTTCATTTTCCAGAATTTAAATTTTTGTTTCTGGTTAATGTAGATTTTATACTAAAATTGGAATAGAAATCTCTATTTTCCAGAACATTTCGATAAAATATTCTGGATAAGGAAGATTTAATTTTCATTTTCCAGAATTTAAATTTTTGTTTCTGGTTAATGTAGATTTTATACTGAAATTGGAATGAAAATCTCTATTTTCCAGATTATTTCAACAAAATATTCTGAATAAGGGAGATTTAATTTTCATTTTCCAGAATTTAAATTTTTTTTTCTGGTTAATGGAGATTTAATATCAAAATTTGAATTGAAATCTCTATTTTCCAGATTATTTCAACAAAATATTCTGAATAAGGGAGATTTAATTTTCATTTTCCAGAATTTAAATTTTTTTTTCTGGTTAATGGAGATTTAATATCAAAATTTGAATTGAAATCTCTATTTTCCAGATTATTTCAACAAAATATTCTGAATAAGGGAGATTTAATTTTCATTTTCCAGAATTTAAATTTTGGTTTCTGGTTAATGGAGATTTAATATCAAAATTGGAATGGAAATCTATATTTTCCAGATTATTTCAACAAAATATTCTGAATAAGGGAGATTTAATTTTCATTTTCCAGAATTTAAATTTTTGTTTCTGGTTAATGTAGATTTTATACTAAAATTGGAATAGAAATCTCTATTTTCCAGAACATTTCGATAAAATATTCTGGATAAGGAAGATTTAATTTTCATTTTCCAGAATTTAAATTTTTGTTTCTGGTTAATGTAGATTTTATACTAAAATTGGAATGGAAATCTCTATTTTCCAGATTATTTCAACAAAATATTCTGAATAAGGGAGATTTAATTTTCATTTTCCAGAATTTAAATTTTTGTTTCTGGTTAATGGAGATTTAATATCAAAATTGGAATGGAAATCTATGTTTTCCAGATTATTTCAACAAAATATTCTGAATAAGGGAGATTTAATTTTCATTTTCCAGAATTTAAATTTTTGTTTCTGGTTAATGTAGATTTTATACTAAAATTGGAATAGAAATCTCTATTTTCCAGAACATTTCGATAAAATATTCTGGATAAGTAAGATTTAATTTTCATTTTCCAGAATTTAAATTTTTTTTTCTGGTTAATGGAGATTTAATATCAAAATTTGAATTGAAATCTCTATTTTCCAGATTATTTCAACAAAATATTCTGAATAAGGGAGATTTAATTTTCATTTTCCAGAATTTAAATTTTCGTTTCTGGTTAATGGAGATTTAATATCAAAATTGGAATGGAAATCTCTATTTTCCAGAATATTTTGACAATATATTCTGGATAAGGGAGATTTAATTTTCATTTTCCAGAATTTAAATTTTTGTTTCTGGTTAATGTAGATTTTATACTAAAATTGGAATAGAAATCTCTATTTTCCAGAACATTTCGATAAAATATTCTGGATAAGGAAGATTTAATTTTCATTTTCCAGAATTTAAATTTTTGTTTCTGGTTAATGTAGATTTTATACTAAAATTGAATGGAAATCTCTATTTTCCAGATTATTTCAACAAAATATTCTGAATAAGGGAGATTTAATTTTCATTTTCCAGAATTTAAATTTTTTTTTCTGGTTAATGGAGATTTAATATCAAAATTTGAATTGAAATCTCTATTTTCCAGATTATTTCAACAAAATATTCTGAATAAGGGAGATTTAATTTTTATTTTCCAGAATTTAAATTTTTGTTTCTGGTTAATGGAGATTTAATATCAAAATTGGAATGGAAATCTATATTTTCCAGATTATTTCAACAAAATATTCTGAATAAGGGAGATTTAATTTTCATTTTCCAGAATTTAAATTTTTGTTTCTGGTTAATGTAGATTTTATACTAAAATTGGAATAGAAATCTCTATTTTCCAGAACATTTCGATAAAATATTCTGGATAAGGAAGATTTAATTTTCATTTTCCAGAATTTAAATTTTTTTTCTGGTTAATGGAGATTGAACATCAAAATTAGAACTGAAATCTGCAAGTCGAAGCAGATTGAAATCTTGTCAAATCATGCAAGACAAAAGTTTAAAAGCGGTTTTAAAGCTGTCTTCACGTTTCCCATCATTAGTTTTATATGAAACCGAGTCCAAGGGTATTTTTACCAGTTGGTGCATTGTATGAGTACCAAGTTTCACTATACATGAACAAGATGTTAAATGTTTCTTCAGCACTCTCTAATCTTAAATTTAATAACTGTAATCATAATTATGACACCCGATTTATTAATAGTATATCATGTGGATCTACCAGTAACGAATTTGGGCGCAAATCGATAAGGTTTTCCGGCCCTTCAAATTACAATAAGTTGCCAGAATCACTTAAAGCTTCAATGAGTTTTCCTCAATTTAAGAAACAGCTAAAAATTTATTATGGAAATCTTATAAATAATTATATTTCTTAAATTTTTGTAATGATTGTATTGCATTATGTAAAAAATTTATAATTTTGTATATGTTTTAAAATGTGAATTACAATATCAATTACCCTTCAAAGGACAATAAATCCATTGGGAAATTGATATTGTAAAGAGTTTAATTGTATAATTTGTAAATATTAAATAAATAAATAAATAAATAAATTAAAAAAAAAAAAAAAAAAAAAAAAAAAAAAAAAAAAAAAAATTCCAGATTATTTCAACAAAGTACTATGGAAGATTTAATTTTCATTTTTCAAAATTTAAATTTTCGTTTCTGGTTAATGGAGATTTAATATAAAAATTGGAATGGAAATCTCTATTTTCCAGAACATTTCGACAAAATATTCTGGATAAGGAAGATTTAATTTTCATTTTCCAGAATTTAAATTTTTGTTTCTGGTGGTTAATGGAGATTTAATATGAAAATTGGAATAGAAATCTCTATTTTCCATAACATTTCGATAAAATATTCTGGATAAGGAAGATTTAATTTTCATTTTCCAGAATTTAAATTTTTGTTTCTGGTTAATGTAGATTTTATACTAAAATTGGAATGGAAATCTCTATTTTCCAGATTATTTCAACAAAATATTCTGAATAAGGGAGATTTAATTTTCATTTTCCAGAATTTAAATTTTTTTTTCTGGTTAATGGAGATTTAATATCAAAATTGGAATGGAAATCTCTATTTTCCAGAACATTTCAACAAAATATTCTGGATAAGGAAATTTAATTTTCATTTTCCAGAATTTAAATTTTTTTTTCTGGTTAATGGAGATTTAATATCAAAATTGGAATGGAAATCTCTATTTTCCAGAACATTTCAACAAAATATTCTTGATAAGGAAGATTTAATCTTCATTTCCCAGAATTTAAATTTTTGTTTCTGGTTAATGGAGATTTAATATCAAAATTCAAATGGAAATCTCTATTTTTCAGAACATTTCAACAAAATATTCTGGATAAGGAAATTTAATTTTCATTTCCCAGAATTTAAATTTTTGTTTCTGGTTAATGGAGATTTAATATCAAAATTGGAATGGAAATCTCTATTTTCCAGAACATTTCAACAAAATATTCTGGATAAGGAAAATTTAATTTTCATTTTCCAGAATTTAAATTTTTTTTTCTGGTTAATGGAGATTTAATATCAAAATTGAATGGAAATCTCTATTTTCCAGAACATTTCAACAAAATATTCTTGATAAGGAAGATTTAATCTTCATTTCCCAGAATTTAAATTTTTGTTTCTGGTTAATGGAGATTTAATATCAAAATTCAAATGGAAATCTCCATTTTCCAGATTATTTCAACAAAATATTCTGGATAAGGAAAATGTAATCTTCATTTTCCAGAATTTAAATTTTTGTTTCTGGTTAATGGAGATTTAATCAAAATTTGAATTGAAATCTCCATTTTCCAGAACATTTCAACAAAACATTCTGGATAAGGAAGATTTACTCTTCATTTCCCAGAATTTAAATTTTTGTTTCTGGTTAATGGAGATTTAATATCAAAATTGGAATGGAAATCTCTATTTTCCAGAACATTTCAACAAAATATTCTTGATAAGGAAGATTTAATCTTCATATCCCAGAATTTAAATTTTTGTTTCTGGTTAATGGAGATTTAATATCAAATTGGAATGGAAATCTCTATTTTCCAGAACATTTCAACAAAATATTCTGGATAAGGAAAATTTAATTTTCATTTCCAGAATTTAAATTTTTTTTTCTGGTTAATGGAGATTTAATATCAAAATTGGAATGGAAATCTCTATTTTCCAGAACATTTCAACAAAATATTCTTGATAAGGAAGATTTAATCTTCATTTCCAGAATTTAAATTTTTGTTTCTGGTTAATGGAGATTTAATATCAAAATTCAAATGGAAATCTCTATTTTTCAGAACATTTCAACAAAATATTCTGGATAAGGAAAATTTAATTTTCATTCCCAGAATTTAAATTTTTGTTTCTGGTTAATGGAGATTTAATATCAAAATTGGAATGGAAATCTCTATTTTCCAGAACATTTCAACAAAATATTCTGAATAAGGAAAATTTAATTTTCATTTTTCAAAATTTAAATTTTCGTTTCTGGTTAATGGAGATTTAATATCAAAATTAGAATTGAAATCTCCATTTTCCAGATTATTTCAACAAAATATTCTGGATAAGGAAAATGTAATCTTCATTTTCCAGAATTTAAATTTTGTTTCTGGTTAATGGAGATTTAATCAAAATTTGAATTGAAATCTCCATTTTCCAGAACATTTTCAACAAAACATTCTGGATAAGGAAGATTTACTCTTCATTTCCCAGAATTTAAATTTTTGTTTCTGGTTAATGGAGATTTAATATCAAAATTGGAATGGAAATCTCTATTTTCCAGAACATTTCAACAAAATATTCTGGAAATGGAAAATTTAATCTTCATATCCCAGAATTTAAATTTTTGTTTCTGGTTAATGGAGATTTAATATCAAAATTGAATGGAAATCTCTATTTTCCAGAACATTTCAACAAAATATTCTGGATAAGGAAAATTTAATTTTCATTTTCCAAAATTTAAATTTTCGTTTCTTGTTAATGGAGATATAAAATTAGCACTAGAATGGAAATCTACATTTTCCAGATTATTTCAACAAAATATTCTGAATAAGGAAGATTTAATTTTCATTTTCCAGAATTTAAATTTTTGTTTCTGGTTAATGGAGATTTAGTATTAAAATTGGAATGGAAATCTCTATTTTCCAGAATATTTTGACAAAATATTCTGGTTAAGGAAGATTTAATTTTCATTTTCCAGAATTTAAATTTTTTGTTTCTGGTTAATGGAGATTTAATATCAAAATTGGAATGGAAATTTTTATTTTCCAGAACATTTCAACAAAATATTCTGGTTAGGAAGATTTAATTTCATTTTCCAGAATTTAAATTTTTGTTTCTGGTTAATGAAGATTTAATATCAAAATTTGAATTGAAATCTCCATTTTCCAGAATATTTCAACAAAATATTCTGGATAAGGAAGATGAATTTTCATTTTCCAGAATTTAAATTTTTGTTTCTGGTTAATGGAGATATAAAATTAGCACTAGAATGGAAATCTTCATTTTCCAGATTATTTCCACAAAATATTCTGAATAAGGAAGATTTTATCTTATTTTCCAGAATTTAAATTTTCATTTCTGGTTAATGGAGATTAAATATCAAAATTGGAATGGAAATCTCTATTTTCCCGAACATTTCAACAAAATATCCTGGATAAGGCAGGTTAATATTGGATTTGAATGGATTTGATGATTTTTGCTATCTCAAGCCATATATTGTTGTTGCTCTATGAAAAACTATTTAATCCATCGCGTTGAATAGCTGTTGTCATTTTAATAAGGTAAGAGTTCTATATAACATCTGCCTTTCATTACCATAACTATCTCAGCCTCCACATCAATGACATATTGGATTGCAGTTGTTTGTTCATAATCTATTTATTCTAAAAATTTCCATTCATAGATTTATTTTTATTTTTTAGTGGCTTAAATGGCTTTTAGTTCTCAATATAACTGTAACAGATTTGCGGGGTGTATTGTTGATGAAACAATGCAGAAGTAAGGGTAATATATGGACGACACTAATCAACGACGGTCAAACCCCTAGAAAATGCCCCCTACCCTAATTACACCTTTAGCCCGATTATTACATATATAGTATATAGCAAACAAAGTTTACTGCCCACACAACAAATAAAACGAAAAATATTCAATTTCCTTCTAACCATAAAAATAAAAATTATTAAATAACGTAAATCTTTTTAATTCACATCTATTTCCCCGAGATGTGTAATGAAATATATAATAAAGGTTATGTGTGCGGATTAATTTAATCCCATTTGATTTATAAAACCCACAATTTTTATTAATTGTACAAAATGTTATACAAAAAATCATTTTCTTGAAACTCGGTAGTAACAAATATCTCACAAAGCTTTAAACACGTTATACATTTGGACTTACATCTTTTTCTAATGGACTAGGATTCCTCTGCAGTACATTACATATGTATACACAGGGCACAGGTGTATATTACACCGGAAATTAAAGCCGATATTTTCTGAATACTAAATATTCACATCTAATTCAATTATCTCAATTATATACTGCTATATGTTTTCACCTTTCTAACGTAATGCAGTTTTTACAGCGTTGAATAAAAAAGTAGAAGCAGCAAAAAAAAAAATTGCAGATCAAATTTTTCCGATTTCCCTAATTTCATTTTATTACATTACAAATCCATTTTCTTCTTCATATATATATATTTGTGTGTTGTTGTTGTTTATTAATAAATCACTCAATGTCAGATTTTGTTAAAAATCAATCTATAAAATTTTTTTTTCTACTCCTTATTATTACGTATCCATATTCTTAAGGATATATGTATGTACAGAGAGAAAAATGTTCATCTTCTTCCGTATTTTGTTGTTGTTGCTATTTTTATCATTATGTCATAATATTTATTGTTGTTGTTGAATTCTATTATTATTTTAGTATATAGTATAGTATATAGAAGTATTATTATTAAATGTCTTTTTGAAATTGATCGATCGAAATAGTTCAAGTCTTTCATGGTTTTTTAATATGTCATATTGGCGAAAGGAAAGTGATTTTTCATTTTTTTTTTTTATTTATATTTTCATCAAATCTATTGATAAAAAAACAATGAGCGAGTTCACCCTCAACTCGCAAAATGTTTATGTGAAAACTATTATGTATAAATATCTATTAAATCATTTCAAGCCATTTCGATGAGACCGAGAAACCCCTGCATAAAGACGGCTGATGTTCGCTCAGTGTATAAGCTATGTAAGTTACAGGTTCAAAAAGTCAATAAGTTGTTCAAAAGTCTATAATAGTGAATTGTCACGGCAAACCCGCTGAACAAAGCAAATACGCATCGCTTTGTCATTGATCAATTTAAAATAAATTAACTAAAGCGATTCTATTAGGGCGAAATGTTGACCGTAAATTCATAGCAATTATAAAGGCGGTAGGGCAAAACACTAATAACAAAGCGTACCGATTAAACAATTTTAAAATTATTAGTTTATTATGCACAATGTAGGTATATATGCAGTTTTCACAGCTCGCTATTTCCATTTAATTTTTTTGAGTCACTTAAGGCATTGCCTTGCATGCAAAACGGAAACCCGGCATTTAAAACCGTCAAACTCAATTTTTGGCTAAGCTTAATTTTCATGTTGAAAAACAAACAATTTTGTCAATTATTTGATTTGACGGTTTGAAATGCCGGTTTGCCGTTTGTGCATTACACTACATAAGCATAATTTGTAGTCCTTTTGCTTGTAATTTTCATTTTCAAAAACACTTGCTGCTGCGGCCATATATAGAAAATATTTTTACAACAAAATAAATTAAAGTAGGCGGTTTTTTTTAATTTTTTTTGTATTCGGCTCACGATGTTTTTAAAATGCCGGATGATGTTGTATATTGCATGTGTATGCGTAGATTTTGCGTTGATTTTACGTTTTATTTATTTATTGTTCTTGTCGATATATACACATACATGGAATATTTTTTGTTCGGCTTTTATGTTTCCGTAACCCGAGTTTTATACAATTTTTTACTTACTCCTGCCGCTAAAGATGTTTTCACATCAAAAAAATTGGAAAACCCTACACACTCGACTTAAGTGTACAATGTTCTAATTGTATAAATAGATTGCATGAAAATCTACTAGCGCGGTATACAATATAAAATGTGTAAATTTTGAAAAATCACTGTGTGCTAAACTATCTTATAACTCATGTGGGTTGTGCGTGTATGTGGCAAAGTTAAAAACATAAAAATTAAAGCAGGATAAAATAAGAAAGATCATTCAGTGTTTTTTTTTATAAATAGAAAATTAAATTTTTCGCCTTCTCTATACAATATTGCTGTTGAACGTGTAGAAAGCAGAATGAATAGACGAAGAGTAATAACATTTACAAGATGAAATGAATTATGTTTTTATAAAGAAATCTTAAAGTAAGTGGAATGGACAGGTCCTTTTCACAAACAAGGAGTAATTCAATCGTATACCTACGTATATTGTGTTGAGTATATTAAATGTAAAGACAAGTATACGAGCATATAAGGTATACTGTGTGAGAAGTCAAATAGAAGTTGTATGGTGTTAGGAACTTGTGTTGTTTAACATTTCGAAATTTATTTGTAACACTTTACGCAATTTGGTAGTTGATCCTTCCTTTATTACGGCTTGGTAAGGTAAGTAATATCGTTTGTAATTATTAGGTATTTTATTCAGGAGTTGGTATTATATAGTAGGTACAATGCCATTTAATCTTGCATTTCCGAATTTAACCCTCAATCAAGCAATGCTCGCACTAATTGTTAATGCTCGTTATGCTGGAAGCTTTATTTGGCATTGTAATTATTATTATTAAAATTTGTTGGAACTCAAAAAAGTTCCGCAATAAAAGCCACAATCGTCAATGGGGCTATCATAGGAATCTATCCCAATTCGCCGATTAGCAAAAAAGTCTCGGCCAACAGGATCAGTTTAGGCCACGAGAGGGAAGGCATCCTACCTAAATCGATAGTGTTAAACCTTATACAATTTTTTACTTATAATTGCAGTCATTATTTACTCTATGTTGGGTATTTTGTACCTCCCTGTAATAATCTGTCGAAGTCAGCACGGAATAATAAAATATATATGTATATAGGTGTATGTATTGTATGTTTTGTCAAGGAAAATATGTTGTAGTAAAAGGGTGTAAAATTAATACGTCAAGAACAAATTACGATCCACATCTTGATATCTAATATTACATTTCGGCCATTGGATATATATTGATTAACATTTTGGTCCTATCAATCCGAATATTAAAAAGCTTTCTTGCTGTCGCAGCTCACAGCCATATTTGAGATTTGACATCACGTGGCTATTAAAATAGCCAATTTTGGAAAGTTATTCACAAATCGGTGATTACCATTGAGTTCGCAAAACAAAAAATGCATCGTAAAAATGTATCGCAAATATGTAGTTGTCGCCCAAAACACATCACAAAAAATTCGTTACAAATAATTTGTTGAAATTGTTGTGTCGTTTTCGTAAAATACAAAGTTTATTGTAAATCATGCTATTTCGTTCTCGTGCAGTCAAACTAAATAAACAGCGCATTTATAAAATATCTATCGACTTTTACTTTTTCCGTAAGGTTCTTAATATTTACTGTAATAGAAATTGCTTCATCGACCTTTCAGACTCGGATCAAAGGAATCGTATCGCTCGTATCGCTTCTACTGATAGTTCTACCACAAATGTTTCAATTTATTTTGTGGTTGGCTTAATTCGTTGGGTTCATCGGCGAATATTAGAGCGAATTGCGGATTTAATGCTTCGTCAGCCTTGCAGACAAAGGAGTTGTATCGTTGTTGCAAAGGAGTTGTATCGCTCGTATCGCTTCTACTGATAGATGTACCACAAATGTTTCAAGTGATATCAAAAGTCTAAAAATGCCGATACAATTTAATTTTTTCCTTTTTTTAATAAACAAAATATTTTTTATGGATTTTTTTCTGGATTTCTTTTTCGGTAATTTCTAGATTATTTTTCCGGGATTTTATTTTTCTGGATTTGTACTTTTCAACTGTTCTGGATTTTTAAATTTCTGGATTTTTTTTTTTAGGCAAATGTAGTGATCGCCCAAATTGGATAGTATTTGGATAGTAGGGCATCGACGAATGTATTGGAAAGAATTGCGGATTTAATGCTTCGTTAATGCTTCGTCAACCTTGCAGACACCAATCAAACGAATTGTATCCCTCGTATCGCTTCTAATAATATCCATATGTACCACAAATATGTGGCGGCCTTTTGCTCCATTCGGCTTTTCAACATTCGGCCTTTCGAAAAATTCAGCATTTCGACCCATTCAGCTTTTCGACATTCGGCATTTCGACACATTCGTCCATTCGACATTCGGCCTTTCGACATTCGGCCATCCGACCCATTCGGTGTTTCAGCATTCGCCCTTTCGACATCCGCCATTTCGACATTCGGCCTTCCGACATTCGGCCTTTCAACAACGAACAAAATTCAAAATCTATTTGAAAGTCATGCAGCATGTCACAAGTCATACAGCATGTCACACGTCATCTTGTTACATAGATGAATTTGGATTTCATCAGTTGCAGATTATTTTAAGAATTAATTAAGTTATTTTTATACTATTTTAATCTAATTATTAAGTTTTTTTCTTTTATTTGATTATTACATGGGTCTATAAATAGCTTACAATATACATATATATATGGTGACGAAAATAAAACTCTCGATACTGTGCAATATTCATCAAATGGCTTCGAAATCGCATGGAAACCATTACCTTCTCGTTATGATAATCCTCGTAGCATTTTGGAAAAACATATTAGTTGTTTCTTTAATAATACACTGCTTATTCAAGAATCGCCTCGTAATACGTAAAGTTATAGATGATTGCTCCATTCGGTTTTAACTCGTAAAAAATTATCGATAATAATTGAGCACTAGTTGTATTACGAACGAGTGAAAATAATCAAGTATTCATAAAAAACACTTTCGAAAAAATATTTTCATTTTATTTTTCATGGAACTAGATGTAAATGAAAATATTTTTTTTCATTGAATTTTTTCATAGAACGAGAATTGACCCCCAGTTAATGAGGATTTCAATATGTTAATGCAATATGTCATAGAAGATATCAAGTAACGAGCACGGCTTGGCATAGGGGCTATCTATATATACTGTAAAGAAGAAAAGTACGTATGTATGTTCGTATGTATGTATGTTCGTATGCATGTATGTTCCACAAAAGCTCTTGGTCCACTCGAGCGAATGCTTCCAAATTTTGCACGAATACTTTTTAGCAGTCGAGAAAAAACATACGGGGGGGGGGTAATTTTAAAACTTCACCGATTGAGGTAATTTTTGGATATTTTGTGCAAAATTAAAAATAAATCGACACGTGTATCATTATTTTTTTAACGGTGATGGTAGTGTTGATGGTAATATTGATGATGATGATGATGAGTTTGATGAGGTTGATGATTTTGATGATTATGGTGATTTTGATTGTGATGGTGATAGTGATTGTGATTGTGTTTGTGATGGTGATGATGATAGTGATGGTGATAGTATAATGGTATGATGGTATGCAGGTAGGATGGTATGATGATATGAAGGTGTGATATCAACATGATACAATTGTGTGATGGTATAACAGAATGATGGTTTGATAGTTTGATGGTTTGATGATATAATGGCATAATGATATAAAGGTATGACAGTGAGATGGCTTGATGGTATGATGATTTAATCTATCTTCTTCTATATATCTATATTATATAAAACAAACTCGGGTTAGTTACACCATAACTCAAGAACGGCTGGACCGATTTTTATGATCTTTGATTTGTTGGATTTGCCTCCGCCCCGAATAGCAGAATAACTATCAAAACATCGGAAAAATTCACGAAAACAAAATTTATGAAGAAAATTCATTTTCTGATACATTTTGAATGGAACGGCTTTTTTGATGATATCTCGAGAACGGATTGACTGATTTCGATGAATTTTTTTTTGGTTACTTTTTATTTTCACGAAAATTTAAATTTAAAAAAAAAATAAAAAATAAATGGTTTGTTAACAGAAAAAAGACCAACCATATATTATTTGTCTATATACATCTCTCTGCAACTGACCACGCTTGAGAAAGGAGATTTTATAGAGGAATTTGTTGTTGTTTTTGTTTGTTTCTGGTCTAAGTATTTCATGTCTCTTTTGCATACCATGAGCACGTGCATCGAGATTTATTAGCATTTTTTCGAATTTTCACCAATTTTCATTCAGTTTTCGGCGGTTATTCATTTGAATTCGATTCAATTTACTCTCTTCAAATGATTTTTTCTGAAATTTATCAGCGACGAATTGCACATTGTAAATGGTTATGTAGTTTGTACCAAATAGATGACATCATACGTGCCGAGATTCCTGATCCCGAAACCGATCCAGCCCTGCATGATGTTGTAATTACGAACATGATTCACGGTCCGTGTGGCGCCATCAACCCCCAATCACCGTACATGATCGACACCAAGTGTTCCAAACGATATCCACGAAATTTGACGGCAGAGACTATCACTGGCAACGATGGTTATCCACTGTATCGGCGTCGATCACCCGATGATAACGGTAGAACTAACACAAAGAAAGTGAAAGGAAACGATTTTGTGGTCGACAACACTTGGATTGATCCGTATTCGCCACTTATTTCCAAAACATTCGAGGCGCATTGCAACGTGTAGTATTTCAATTCAGTGAAGTCCATCAAATACATCTGGAAATATGTCACGAAAGGCAGCGATATGGTGGTTTTTGGCGTTCAAACTCCCAATAACAACGATGAAATCACGCACTATAAAGTTGGTCAATATGCGTGAGCTGCAATGAGGCGATTTTGCGTGTATCCTCATTCCCCATTCATGAACATTGGAGAATGGTCAACGTGTTTATTTCGACACGTCGAATGTTGCTCAACGTGCTGAAACACCTCCAGCATCAACATTGGCCAGTTTCTTTTCGATTTGCCAAAGTGATCTGTTTGCACGAACGTTGCTCTACTCTGAGATGCCTCTTTATTACGCTTGGAATGCTTCATCGGAGAAATTTCAACATCGGAAACAAGGCGATGCGGTTCCTGATCATCCGTATGTCATCCGTCTGATCATTAATATGTCTGGCTAAGTAGATTATTATAAGTCCTTAAGCAGCAGGTTCATGGTCTCAATTCGGCGTAACCCTCTAGATAGCAGCTTTTCCTAGCTTCCTCTTGATCCAGAAAAGAACCTCCCCAGTCACTGCACGCTAACCGGCTTAAAAAGCTACTCTGGAACAACTGAGAGGAAGTCTGCAGAAGTGATATTTTCAGTTTGATAAAAACCTGAAACTGTGACTGTTACAGCATTTACACAGTTCATCCTAAGAATGACGAATGCTTCTACTTGCGGTTGTTGCTGGTGAATGTTCGTAGGCCGACATCGTTTGAATCACTTCGAACTGTCAATCTTGTAGTGTGCCCAAGATTTCGTGTTGCATGGCAACAGCTCGGCAACCATGCGAGTTGCATTGATAAACGATCTAGCTACTGAAGATTTCTCCAAGCAATTGCTGACTATCGGTAATGTCCATGTTCATGTCGACGAATCGAACGGATTGATTTCGTTTCTGCCGAATTTTTACAATTTCGTCTCAACAAAGGGCGAGCTCATCAACAAAGTGTTTCCGAACATGATTGCTAACCACAAAAATCAAAATTGGTTGAGCGAACGAGTAATTCTTGCGGCAAAGAACAGAGATATGGATCACTTAAACTTTACAATTCAAAATCAAATCGTTGGTCCACTGCATTCCTTCAAATCAATCGACAAACGAAGACGAAGCAACCAACTATCCAACTGAATTTTTAAACTCACTAGATCTGCTTGGCTTGCCACCGCACAATTTACAACTGGAGGAACCAACCAAAATTATGTAACGGAACGAGTTTGGCGGTGAGAAAACTCATGGGCAATAGCACGCAACGATACTCAAAGGAAAGTTCAAAGGTGAAGAAGTTCTCATTCCGAGAATTTCGATGATCCCAACCGATATGCCATTCGAGTTTAAACGAATTTAATTTCATATTCGTCTTGGATGCGCCATATCGATCAACAAATCATAAGGCCAAATCTTGAGTGTTTGAGACCTGAATCTAGAAAATGGATGTTTCTCTCACGGTCAATTGTACGTAGCATGTTCACGTGTTGACAAACCATCTGACAACAAAACGAAAATAATCATATATCATAAGGTGCTTCAATAAAGGGAATCGACCCTAGTGCAACCCATCCAGCAAATAGTTTAACAGGTAGTAGTGCAACAATGCCACACGAATCATTTCGATTCAGTTCAACAAAGCAAATGCCTTGCTACCACGTGAATTACATTCATTCCAATGTAATTAAAATACATTTCATTTTGATTTTTGTACATTTATTGAACTTAATTCATTTTATCATAATAAAAAACTGAATTTAATTCATCTAATAAGTTAATACAACATTTATTGATTCTGAGGTGATACGAAGTTCGCCGGGTCAGCTATAGTCTATATATATAAAGAAGAAAATTATGTTACTTGATCGACTCAAGCGATTGCTTCCTTTGCGTCTTTTTGCACGAATACTTTGTAGCAGTCGAGAAGAAATATAGGGTTGTTATAGTGATCAAAAATGTTACCCCTTTCCAATGCTCCTCAGTGAGACGCCATTTACAAGAGGTATTTTTAAAACTTCTCCGATTGAGTTGATTTTTGCATGTTCACTGGAAAGTAAAAACAAATCACCACGTGTTACATTTTTTTTTAACGGTGATGGTAATGGTGATGGTAATGTTGATGGTGATGTTGATCGTAATGTGGGATGATGATGGTGATGATTATGGTGATGGTGATTTTGATTGTGGTTATGATGGTATATTGGTATGATGGTTTAAAGGAAGGACGGTATGATAAAATGAAGGCTTGATATGGTAACATGATACAATGGCTGATATAGTATGATGGAAGGATGGTGTGGTGGTATGATGGTTTGATAGTATCATGATGGTGAGATGGTTGAATGGTATGAGAGTTTCAAAGTATATTTGTATGATGGTGCTTTGGTTTTGATGGTATAAAGGTATGATGGTTTCAAGATACGATTGTAACATGGTGCAATTAAGTGATGGTATGATGGTAAGCTGGTATGATATTATTATGTTATGGTGGTGTAATGATATGGTGATGTAATGGTGTAATGGTATGTCGGTAAAACGTGCTAATGGTTTGATGGCACGATGAGCTAACTGTGTTATGATATGATGTTGGGGTATAATGGTATTATGATAATATGGTGTTGGTGTGGTTGTATGATAGAACGATAGTATGATGTTATAATTGTATGATTATTTATGATAACGGTATCATTTGCAAAATCTGTCTTTGGAGGCATGTCAAGCATATTTCAATGACAACATTCGAGTTCATCTGTAAATCTACGCCTCATCGAGGGATACACTAACTTCTTCGATTAAGTAAAGCAAGAATGTAAGCACAATGAAGAACTTGAGGAATTTTTTTTTTAAGCATAGAGCTCAATTACCTGAATATCAACATGAGGGTCTTATGGTATGGGAGTTCTGTCTCACATGCTCACATTCAATATTTACTTCCCAGAGACGCAACCCCCTACAAATAATTAGAAATTAACAGCGACAACATGGCATCGTAGGTAGGTCTATATCCAACAGATTGACAGAACTCAATCTTTCTCATTGGGTACAGAGAACACACCTTCATTCCGAGAGTGGGAACTTCAAAAAATTTGTGTTTAACTCCGAGAGCAAAATCAAACAATGTGGGTTAAAGCAAGCATTGCGGTGAACCCGACAAATTATTTTTGTCTTGATTTTATTCAATTCACTTGAGAAATTGTATTCAAATGCGCGCTGTATTTTCAATCATATTTAAAATAAAAACCCCTGTTGAAGTACACCAATTGAATTTTAACCCTGCTTTTAATCTGCTGAATTTCAGCATCTTGCATTACTTATAGGAAAAAGTTTCCTATCTTATGAGTACCGTATGTCAATGGACGATGAGTTGCAGATTAGTTGTGACTTTAAAATCATCACAAATCTTTAGCGCCCCATTTTGCTTCGTTGCTGTTATGATTGGTGCATATTTAAATTTCAACTTTTACGGCAATGTATTTGTGAAAAATTAATGGTTCAAGACTTTAAATATTTTGTTTGGATTTTTGTTCTTAAACCAAAATATCAATTTCGAAAATTAATCGAAATTCAAATTTTTAACTGTTAATTTGAAACTTTGGATTTTTTTCATTTTCAAAGTTTACCCCAATGCAATTGATAGAATTAAGTATTTTAACCGCATTATACTAGGGCACGTAAACTGTGCATCTTTATTCTCTATATCAAATCATGTAATGCAAATTTTGTTAATAGTACATTATTGCAATAGGGGAGGGATAGACAAATTATTTATCTGTCTATACTAATAAAAATGAAAATGCTCTTCACACGTTTCCATGCTATTCATGACACCGGATTTAAATTTTGCATAGTGTTTTCACAGGAAAATTAGCAGATTTTCGTAGTATTTTCGAAAGGGTCTAGCCCCTTAGTCTAGATGCCTCCAATATTTTTTCTAAAATTTCAATTAAAAAAAAATACAGGACTGAGTTTAGATAAATGGTTAAATGAAATTAATCGTATACTCTTATTCGAAGGAGTGGTTTCCTAGATTGAGGGGCTTAAAATATGTTTTACCACCTTTTGAAGAGTACATTGGAAAAACGATATAAGTTAATTTTTAAAAAAAAAGAGATTTTGGTTCTCTCTGCTAAAATAAAAATATTTTATTTACCCCGGGCAACGCCGGGTACCTCAGCTAGTATCTGAATAAAAGCTAATACAATTTTCTTTTACTTTGGCCATAGGCAAAATGTATTCATGGCCTACAAAACCTATACCAAGCCGTGATCGTTAATTGATATCTTGTATGACTTCTAGGGATGCTAGATGGATCTAGGACCTTTAACTTATGCTAAGGTCGCCTCTTGCACCAATTCATGGGATTTCAACTTACATTTGACTATAGCTGAATCATTTTTGTATTGCAAATGTGCAGCTATTGGCTAGAAAATACATAAAAGTACCTGTAAATACTAGCCGATAAATGTTTTCCGTTTTCCGAAATAAAAATGCACAACTAGCTATTTATTTACTTTGAACTCACAATTGATTTAAATTTTATTTATTTTTACTATCTTGAATTGTTTACATGTTTGTTAAAGCCTATTTGTTCACTAGCTTTTTAAAATTATATTAAATCACTGAGAAAACCCAGAAAATCTATGATAATTTGTGTGCTGTCATTTATTTTGTTTCCGATTAATTTATACCACCCGACCGATCCTAGTGAGTTTTATTCCCAAGTTGTCTACGTTTTCTCCGTGTTTTTAATTTGGATCGTGTTCGTAAATTATTGAAATGAACCGCGTTAATTAATACATACTGTTAATGTGAGAATTAACTTCTTGCGAGAATTAAAGAGAGCTTCTTTAATTTTTGAATAATAGGCACAACAATGTTAATTTATTATTTTAACAACACAATGTTACTACGAGAAGTAACCTTTCTCCGTTTTGATTACAACGGTTACAAAGTTTTAGATATGTACTTTAATTTACTGTTGTCTTCTCTTTGGGTGTGTCTTCATTGACCGCTCTTTTTCTTCTAACAAAAAAATAAACCAAAATTTGACAACCTAAACTCTGGTTCTCACACGACGATACCTTTTTTGTGGTTGCATAGCTTGCCATCTATATATTATAATCGGTTGATTGCTGCAGCAAATTTTGCTTACAAGTAACAGTGACATCTCTGATCGATTAGCTTGTTTAGCGTTTGTGCGTTCATGTAGATACCATAATTTTGTTTTGAGACTATAACTCAGAATTGCCAATTTTAATATTGTTCCCCTTCAGGCAGCCTCCGTACACCAACACAACACCAACTCAACCCAAATGAACTGTTGTACAAAATGTAAGGCCATCACATAGAAATTATTATGGGTTGTTTCCAGAATGTTATTTGTCAATTGCTGGCCTTAACATTCCGGCCCCCGTTAAGGATTTGATTCCTTAACTTCCACTAATTTGATGAGTTTGGCTACAGGTCTGGTCAACGTTGAATTTGCGGTTTTCAATGTCACGACTCGCACTATATTATCGTCACCAGAATGAACCTTAAGAATGCGAGCAAGTGGCCACGATAGTGCAGGTAAATTTATGTCTTTGACGAGCACTACATCTCCAACATTTAAGTTATCATGCTGAGTTCTCCACTTTGTTCTCTGCTGTAGGTTGTTGATGTATTCGACCATGTATCGTTTCCAAAACAACAGTACTCGCTTCTGGAGTTCTTCCCACCTTGTTAGACGGTTATCAGGTGTTTCCGAGTTATCCCCGACAAACAATTTGAGAAATTGGTATTGGAAAATAACCGATGTGGGACTAGAGGACCGTACGGTATTTTTTCAGACTTTACTTTCCTCAAGTAAAACCAAAATACAGTGTTTTGGAAGACCTTGGGCGGTCCTTAAAATTTGAACACGAAGGTTGAACCGATGCTTTATAGTCCACTAGCCTGTAAAATGTAAGTAAATTTATCTAACACAAAACCGACTTAATGTACGTGCAATTGGAATTTTGGTATTGACATATAACCGACTTAATACTTAAAAAGCGCAGTGTTTTCACAGATTTTTTTTCGTTTCAAACCGTATAAAAAAACTGTCTTAGGAATAATATAGGAATTATTAATAAACCGACGTAAGGCTGGCAGTTCACGGTTTTTCTGCGAGACTCTTTTGGCATGAAGACACGCAAAATTACTATAATTAGTAATACCATTAGCATTGACGAATAATCGACGTAAAACTGAAAATCCCCCGGTTTTTGTCAAGTCCTTCATCATGAAGTTTGTTCGTTTTTAATCTTGTCCAAAATGCCCCTAATGAAAATAATTAATAAAATAATACCGGTTTTTGATACTGTTAATTCATATTTATTTTAATTATATACATATTGTACTAAAGTACGAGTACTGAAAAATTACTTACATACATTGAAAAAAAAAGTGTAATTGAATTATTTTGAAATTTAATTTAATACATAATTACATAATTATATAATTTATGTATGTACAGGTGTACAGATGTAAAGTTGAATAGATGTAGGTATAGATGTAGATTGTAGATGTATGTATAGAAGTAGGTTTCTCTGGTATGAATTAGCGGTTTTTGAGTAATTGTGCACACTACGTACTAGTTCTAACTTATTTATGAGCTCGGCGAAATACTTGTTTATATCTAAGATAAAAATATAAAAATACAATATTATAGAATAAATTTAATATTTAATAATTCCTATTTTATTCCTAAGAAAGTTTTTTTATGCGGTTTGAAGCAAAAATAATCTGTGAAAACCCTGCGGGTTTTAAGTATTACGTCGGGTTTTTGTCAATACGAAAATTCTAATTGCACGTATGTACATTAAGACAGTTTTCTGTTCGATAAATTTGCTTACATGTAACAGGCTACTGGACTATAAAATACCGGTTCGCCTTCTTTTTGAAATTTTAAGGACCGCCCAAACACGGTGTTTTGGTTTAACTTGAGGAAAGTAAAGTCTGAAAAATTACTGTACAGTATCTAGTCCCACATCGGTTATTTTCCAATACCAAATTCCCAAAAGAAAATGGCAAGAACCATGCGGTTTCGACTTGGTACATACATACTTGTAAAGCAGTTAAATTATAAATAAATATTCAATATATTATGAGTAAATTATTTATCGTATCAAATATAAAAACGCACATGAAAGCCCCCACTACAATACAGCCATCTTCATCTCGGCTTTTATGTTTGTTACAATAAATAATTCACAAATTTAATACTTATAACATTAAAATTGAAATAAATATATATTACACAATATAACAATTATTAATATAAAAATAAAATAAATATTTACTGTAAATGATTTCACTTTATTTTTACAAATACAAACTTATTTTATTAACACAGTACACAAATTATTTTTATCACAGAACACAGAATTGTTTTTTATCACGTCGTCGTCGAACGACCAAACCAAATTCAGTTGAAAAGTCATGTATTACATGAATTGTTAGTCTTTTCGTGTTCGTTATTTTTCCTTTTATTCATTTTACAATCGGATACCCTTCGGGTAGGTACTTATTTTGCTTCAATTTTTCAACCGACTTTTTACGGTCCCAAACCCATGAAGCTTGTCGCGCTTAATAACAATGTTTGTCGGGATACTTTATAGCCCACTTGGCTGTAAAATGTAAATAATTTTACCGACTTAAAACTGTCTGCGGTACCTACTAAATAAACATTTTAGTATTGCTTTATAACCGACTTAAGACAATAATATCCTAGGTTTTTGACAGACTAGGTTGCGTTTTCTTTTCGTATTTGAATCGGTTGCTGTCGCTAAGTAAATTTTATTAAAATAATTTAGTTGTGTTCGCTTAGTATTTGCTTTCTCCGTCTTTTTTTAAATCGGATAGCCTTCGGATAGATATTTTCTGTTTTGCTTTAATTTTTCAACCGACTTTTTACGGTTTGGAAACCGTGAATCTTGTTGCGGTTAACAATTGTTTGTCGGGATCGATTTCAGGAACTGACAAGAGCGGAGCGGTCGTCAAAAAATGGGCCGGAGTAAGTGCCATGATGTTTCCAATGTCTTCGGTTACTGGAGTTAGTGGTCTTGAGTTGAGGATTGCCTCGATCTGACAAAGCAACGTCGTTACTTCTTCAAACGTCTATCTTGACCGTCGAGTAATTCGAGTGAGATGGTGTTTAACTGATCGTACTGCTGCTTCCCACAGCCCACCGAAGTGAGGAGACGCCGGAGGATTAAATTTCCAAGTGATTCCCCTCTCTGTAGTAAATTTAAGCACATCTTTGTCTGCTGTGCTCTTGTGAAGCTGTTGTTGAGTTTGATTGAGCTTTCGTTTGGCGCCAATGAAATTGGTACCGTTGTCACATGATATTGTGCTGGGGAGTCCTCTTCTGCTGACAAACCTTTTTAGTGCCGCCAAGAATGCATCCGTTGTTAAATTGCCAGCCAACTCCAGGTGGGTTGCCTTGACTGACATGCAAATGAACACAACGATGTATGCTTTGACAACTCTGGCTCCTCTGCCTGTTTTCGTGGCAATTTCTATCGGTCCTGCTATATCAAGTCCGGTATGAGTAAATGGTCTCGCTGGAGTCACCCTTTCTGCTGGCAGATTGCCCATTAACTGATTTGAAGGATGAGAATTTAGCCTACGACAGATAATACAATCATTAGTAACTTGTCTTGCTAGTTTTCGTACTGTAACGATCCAAAATGATTGTCGGGACAGATGTGATAATAATGTGGGGCCAGGATGGAGATAAGTGAGGTGGAGGTACGATAATATCATTCTACTAAGGACGTGAGTATTAGGTAGAATGATTGGATGCTTTTGCTCGTAGGAGCATTCTGCGTGTTTGAGGCGTCCTCCCACTCGCAATACGCCATTGTCATCTATATATGGTGACAGAGATGTTAATTTTCCTTTCAGGATTGGGCGCCCTAGATTGAGAAGTCGAAGTTCTTCTGCGAAGTGCACTTGCTGGACTAATTTGCACAGGTGATATTCCGCCCACTTATATTCATCTGGTGTGATTTGGCCTGAGTATGGTACGTCGTCCAAAGCTTTTGCATATTTGCTTTCGCATAGGGCCACAAATCTTTTCAAGTAAATTAAAATTCGTTTCATTTTAGTGAAAGATGAAGTTCGGTCAGCAATTTGGGATACCAAATCTTGATCCATCGTAACCTTATGTACGCTTGCAGCGCGTTCTTCTAACATGTCACTACTTTTTTTTTTTTTTTTTTTTTTTTTTTAACATATTTATTAACCAAAAAAATATACATGAGTTTAAGTTACTAACTTACTTAGATGTTTTGCGTTATGCCAACGTCCTTGGGGCCATGTATGCTTTTGTTGGTTGAGCCAGTGGGGTCCGTCCCACCAGAGAGGATGTTCCTGCAGATCGGATGGACTGCATCCCCGCGAGGCGCAATCAGCAGGGTTGTCAGAAGACAATACATGGTTCCATTTTGTTGTCGGCAACAGGTCCATTATTTGTGTAGTCCGATTTGAGATGAATACCTTCCACTTGGATGGATGGTGCGATAGCCAATGCAGCACTATTTCTGAATCCGTCCAGCAATACACAGGAATGGACTGTAACTTCATGAATCCTACAACAGATTTAATTAGTGTGGCCAACAGCAAGGCACCACATAGCTCGAGGCGAGGAACAGAAATAGTCTTGATCGGTGCCACTCTTGTTTTGGCTGCAATTAATCGAACTTGTATATTTGAAAATTCGTCAACTGTTCTACAGTAGAGCACCGCAGCGTAAGCAGTGCTACTTGCGTCTGCAAATCCGTGAAGTTCACTCGTTGAGGGCGTGATATTTATCATACGAGGAATGTTGATTTTTTCCAATTGCTTTAGATTGCTTCGTATAGTCACCCATGCATCTATGGTTGCTTGTGGCAGCGATTCATCCCAATCAAGATGTAGTAACCACAACTGTTGAAATAATGCTTTTATGGGAATGATGGCGGGAGCTAGCCACCCAAGCGGATCATAAAGACGGGAAGCTTCGGATAGCAGACTTCGCTTCGTGTAGGCAGATGGTTCTGGTAACTCACTAACATGGAATTTAAATGTGTCCTTTTGTGTATCCCAGTGAAGACCCAAAATTTTGTGGTCACTTTGTCCATCCAAGTTCACTACCGTCTTATTCCGGTAAACATTTGCTAGTGAAGAAAGTAATTCTTGCGAGTTTGAAGCAAATTTGTGTAGTGGGAAACCTGCTTCGTTGAGAATCTTCGTTATGTTGTGTGCCAACGCAATTGCTGATGTAGTGTCGCTACTCCCGCTTAAAAGGTCGTCCACATAAAAATCGTTTAAAATGGAGTTTGAAGCCTGTGGAAACTCAGATCTGGATTCTAAACCGACTTGTGCAAGGGTCCTTGTAGCTAGAAACGGAGCGGCAGACGTACCGTATGTGACCGTTAGCAGACGAAAGTGCTTCAGCTGCTCCGCGGGATTTTCACGCCACACAATGCGCTGGTAGTCGCAATCTCGAGCATCAACTTTTATTTGGCGATACATTCGCTCAATGTCTGCAGTGAATGCTACTGGATGAACACGGAAGCGCATAAGAATGCTAATCAAATGGGGCTGCACTGTTGGCCCCACTAGTAACTTGGAATTAAGCGAGATTGATGATGATGTGACAGCTGAACCATCGAATACCACTCTGACCTTCGTGCTTGCATTGTTCGGCTTGACTATAGGATGGTGAGGTAGGTAACAGTGTTCAGCTGAGAAGTCGAGTTGCTCTTGTTGAATTTCTGCCATATGGCCAAGTTGCTTATATTCATTCATGAATGATTTGTACGCACCTCGGAGATCATCTTGACGTTGCAGTTTTGATTCGATAGCTTTAAACCTTGAAGTAGCTTGTTGAATTGAACTCCCTAATTGCTTAGCATCTTTCGCGAAGGGGAGTCTTACCACGAAACGACCATCCGTATCTCTAGTGTGAGTACTGAGAAATAATTCTTCGCAATATTTTTGTTCAGGTGTTAGGACCTCTTGAGATGGAATCTCTTCTAACTCCCAAAACTTGCGTAACGTTTCGTCAATATTGAACTCCATTTGTAAAATGTGTGGATCAAATTTCGAGTCGCCTCCTGAGATAATCCATCCAAAGGCAGTGTTTTGTGCTATTAGGCCATTGGGTCCTGTAATTTGTCCTTGTCGTAGAAGTTTAAAAAAATGACTAGCTCCCAGAAGAATATCCACATTGTGACACTGATGCTCCAGAGGATCGGCGATGTGTAATGATTTTAGCTCGTGCCAGGTGTCTATCACTGAATTAGTCAGTTTAGGTAATCGTGATGTGAGCCGATCCAATATGAAAACATCTACATCTGTAGCAAAGTTGGCATCTACACGGGAAGTGATGGTAAGTGTTGTTCGACCCTTAGTTGTGGCACTCGAAGCTACACCACTGATGGGAATCCGACAGTTGTTACGGGTTAGTTGTAGCTTGTTCACGCATGCTTCAGTAATTAAGGATGCCTCCGATCCTGAGTCTAGCAGCACTCTGCAGTAGTGATTTTTTCCAAGTGAATCTCTAACCTTTACCAAGGCAGTTGGCAACAATGAATATCTTGTCATCACTGCAGTATTTGTGGGCAGCGCTGGTGGTAGGTCTAGGGTTGATTTTTCCGGACACTCTTCTTCCTTGACAATATTTACGTTGGGTGTTTGTGAAGAATGGAGCGAGGTATGATGCTTTCGTTGACATATGAAGCAGCGTCGCTTAGATGGACAATTATTAGAAATATGACCTTTGAATAGGCAATTGAAACATACCCGAGCTTGGGCAACAAACTCTTTCCTTTGTTCTATTTCTAGGTCGGTGTACTGTGTGCAGTCGTGCAGTCTATGTGGTCCATTACATTTAATGCATCGGAGTACCTCATTGGCAGTGGATTCGGTTGCACCATTTACTTCAGTATGGTACGTCATGGTGGATGATTTAGCTGGCATTCGTTTGTACTGAACGGGCTCACAAGTTTCCAACGCAGAGCATCTTTTTTCAATGAATGATATAAATGTTTTGAAGCTGGGACATTCCGTATCTATGCTTTTAATTGCCCATTGCTTGCGTGTCTCTTCATCCAACTTCTGCAGAATGAGGTAGATGAGCCAATGGTCCCGTTTCTCAGCGTCAGGGCCAAGGGCCTTCAAGCCTCTTATTACCTCATCAGAAGTGTCACATAGCTTGCGGAGAGAGGTTGCACATTCCTTGGTTATGGTTGGTTGAGCGATAAATTGCCTGATGAGGGATGTGATCACTAATCCCTGGTTATCATATCGTGCACAGAGCTTCTCCCATGCTTCTGTATAATTAGCACCCGTAACTGGTATATGCCTAAGCAGATTAGCTGCATCGTCCCGTAGAAAGCTTTTCAAGTATTGAAACTTGTGGACATCAGTGAGCGTTGAGTTCAAGTGTACCGATGATCCGAATAAATCCTTGAATGACGGGAACTCATTATATTTGCCGGTAAAAAACGGAATCTGTATTCGCGGGAGCTTGATTTCATCCTTGGGTATTGCTGAGAAGCTCTGCTCTCGCATTGTATCAAGCATTTCCTTCTGATGTGTGGTGAACGCTCTCATGGTGTTGTTCAATTGTTCCTGAACGGCAGTAACCATTGGGCTTCGTCCGTGTATTTCTTTCCGCAATATTGCCTTTGCCTTAGTGTACCGTTGCTCGAATACATCTATGTCGGATAGTGTTTCGTCGATGGCTACGATCTGTTCGTCGTAATCTTTGAACTCTATATAAGCCTCCTCGAGCAGTTCCAGGTGTACGTAGAGCTCTTCGACAGCTGTATTATCATTGACGGTCGATATACTTCGTTCTACACGTGTTAGAGCTGCTTTAGCATGTCCTCGCTTACGTTTAAGCGTGTCTGTATCTGACATTGTAATGAGCCACTATTTTAACTATATATCGTTCACGAATAGTATACGCACTGCAATAACTGTATTTATTCTATTCACTTATATCCCGGGTTTCGGCACCATATGTTAATGTGAGAATTAACTTCTTGCGAGAATTAAAGAGAGCTTCTTTAATTTTTGAATAATAGGCACAACAATGTTAATTTATTATTTTAACAACACAATGTTACTACGAGAAGTAACCTTTCTCCGTTTTGATTACAACGGTTACAAAGTTTTAGATATGTACTTTAATTTACTGTTGTCTTCTCTTTGGGTGTGTCTTCATTGACCGCTCTTTTTCTTCTAACAAAAAAATAAACCAAAATTTGACAACCTAAACTCTGGTTCTCACACGACGATACCTTTTTTGTGGTTGCATAGCTTGCCATCTATATATTATAATCGGTTGATTGCTGCAGCAAATTTTGCTTACAAGTAACAGTGACATCTCTGATCGATTAGCTTGTTTAGCGTTTGTGCGTTCATGTAGATACCATAATTTTGTTTTGAGACTATAACTCAGAATTGCCAATTTTAATATTGTTCCCCTTCAGGCAGCCTCCGTACACCAACACAACACCAACTCAACCCAAATGAACTGTTGTACAAAATGTAAGGCCATCACATAGAAATTATTATGGGTTGGTTCCAGAATGTTATTTGTCAATTGCTGGCCTTAACACATACATTCAAAATTCATCAACACCACATCGTGTTACAATTTTCTTGGATTTACACTTTTCCAACAATACCCATGAAGTAATGTCTTGTAAAAATATTTTTTCGGGATAAATAATGTCACGTTTTATGGGGCTAACATACAAATGTCATAATCATTTTTTTTCGGTCTGACACTATAATGTCATGACAAACATATTTTTCTGGTATTACAAGTAAAATATCGTGATATTGTTATAGCATGATGTATTAGTGTTGCCAACACACTTTTCTGGGATAATTTTCGGTAACTTCACAGACATTGTTTTATGGAATGATGAGATTTTTTAATGTACCTTCGGTTTAGAATATTTCTTGCCTGACCATGCCGTGTTTAAACGTAGCAGCCCAATAACCAAACTTCGTACGGTTTTGATGGATCAGCGAAAACTGATTCTCAAGTCTCACTCAATGATATTCTGATTGTTGGACCCATGGCCCATGATCCAAAATGAACTTTGGTAAATAATGCTTCGCTTTTGGCAGTATCTATATATATATTTTCACAGGTCATACTGAGACAATGTTTAGACAAATGGCCATACATGATGATGACACAAGGTTTCAAAAGATTTTGTGGCGTTTTGATACCAGTCAACCTATTTGTGTATTTTGGTACAAAGGTATTTAATAAATTAGATGGTTTGGAGAAACAATCATTCCCTTTAGCATGCCAGGTTGCTGAAAGAGATTTTTATATAGACGCTTTATTGACAAGGAGCAACGATTTAGATCAGGTTATAGAATTATAAAATAAATTAAAAGACATATTAAAATCAAGCAGGATACATTTACGCAAATGGGCTTCGAATCATTCGGAAATTATAGAATCAATTCCTTTAGAAGATCGTGAACAATCGCTAAATATTTATACCGAAACTAAGCTGGACTTGCCATGGCTCCTGATACTGATAATTTCTTGTTTTAATTCAAGAAAACTGTTCCGTTCCTGAATATAACAAAAAAAAATACTTTTATAGGAAATATAGATAATTTTCTATCCATTGAGCCTCATCGAGCTAATTACCGTTACAGCAAAACTTATGATGTAAAAAATTTGGTTATTTAATATTGATTGGGATGACGTTCTTTCTTGTGTATGGTTTGTCGATTAAGAGATGCGTGATTCCGAAAGATACAAAGCGAAGAGATCCACAGCTTTGCCGTATTCTACAGGGTAGAATAGTTTTTAGTGTATTATGCAGTTTGCTTATTATTATGCCATCTTGCTCCTTTAATGACATTAATCGGCCGAAGTTTGGAATTAAAAGCAGCTTTGGTGCTTGCCAAACTAGTCAAAGTCAAAAAGTGTATGGCTTCAAAATTCGATAAGCTGACAGAAGTTCAGAAACGATAACAAGGCTACTCCAGCGGATTTCTTGTTTCGTGGTGTTTTGTTTCAAAACCATGGTTTAACGGAAGTATTGTGGTTCGGGCCGTTGTTTTTGAATAGTAATGAACAGGACTTGCCTGATTTATTTGTTCAGTGGACAATAGTAAATTTCCTGAAATGAAAAATCAATTTTTCAATTTGAAATTAACGCCCAAAAAACTAATAGATTTAGTGGAAATTGAACAATATAGTTCTGTTTTCAAACTGGCTCGTGTCGTAGCGTATATGTTCTCCGGCATATTAACAATCGCGTTACAGATCGTCATGACGCAAATAAGAACTTGGGTGAATAATTGATTAAAGAGCTAAAATAGTCTGAAAAATGCATCATTCGGCTTGTTCAACGCACAAAGTATTTCGTGACGCAATAAATCATTCAAAATTCTCAGGTCACTACAAAGAAATTCAAAAATTTTAAGTCTTTCGCCTTTTCTTGACGCATATAATCTCTTACGAGTAGGTGGTCGTTTGAGAAATAACGAGTTGCCTTTCGACTATAATCATCAATACTTGTTAGTAAAACACTATACTTCACTTTGCTCTTGATCTCGACAAATATATAAAAAAAACTCCATGAAGGAGTTTAAACTACACTAGCTGCAATTCGCCAAAAATATTGGCCAATAAATGGTAAACATTTTAAGAACTATAAAAATGGTATGTATCCATTTTACTTCAATATAATTCAAAAGAAAACGTGAAACAGCTGTTAGAAATCGAGAACGCCATAGTTAAAACAGACAATATGCATCAGGATGAAATAAGAACACTTGTGATCAATGAGATGTCAAAAAGCACAACTAGCAATAAGAAAAGAAATGACAATTCGGAGCAAAAAATCATTAATAAACTTGTGAAAAAGTATATAGTAACAAAGGCCGATAAGGGAAACACCACCGTAATCATGTACAAATCAGAATATCAGGATAAAATTTAAGAATACATCGCCAACAATAACATAATAAACCTCAATACTGATCCAACAAAAACTTACCTCAAGAGTATCAATAAAGAAATCAGCAATTCAATTCACCTGCTAAGCAGATACGAAATTCATAATAGCAAAATCTTGAAACCAACGGATCCCATATTAACCGGATTACCGAAATTGCATAAAGAAAGAATTGCAATTAGACCGCTTATCAACTTCACCACATCACCTACGTTCAAAATAGCGAAAACATTGAATAACTGGCTGAACCATCACATCATTTTAAAGAACAACTTTTCTATAAAAAACAATTTAGAATTAGTTAACAAAATCCGGAATATTTCCATTCCACCTGGTGCCAAACTTGTGTCATTTGACATCACAAATATGTACACCAATATTCCGATAGCGCGAACTTTAGAAATCACTCAAAATCTACTTATTGAAAACCACATAGATATAGTAAAGGTCAATGAAGCAATACAATTATTAAGAACCATAACTTCCCAAAATTATTTTCAAAACAACAACAAATTATTCAGCCAAACTGATGGATTGCCAATGGGAAGTCCATTATCAGGAACATTAGCCAATATATATATAAATTATATTGAGAACACTAATATCATGAGTAACCAAAATAAACATAGAAATAACATAATTTACTGGCACAGATACGTTGATGATATCTTAATGTTATTCCAGGGATCATTAAGGCAATTGGATAATCTATACAAACACATAAACAATATTCATCAAAACATAAAGTTCACGTTGGAGATAGAAGTTGACAAATCTATAAATTTCCTAGATATCACAATTGCAAATCAAAATCAAAAACACGAATTTAAAATATTTAGAAAATTAACTCAAACAGACCAAACAATTGACCTTTTTCCTCCAAAATTTTTGACAGATAAAATTTGGTGTTTTGTGAACGTGTAGGACAAAGTATAATTTTGAGCTCTGGAATTTTTTGTGCTTTTTAATTAATTAGTGTGATTTTTAATCTATTTTAAACTGTGATTTATTTCTAAACTTTATTAGAATTAAAAATTAATAGAAATTTATAAAAATTTCTTGAAAAGTTAGTAGAAAAGAGTGTTTTCTTAAAAGTGGTAGGTTATGTTCTTATAACAAATTTATAAGTTTTGAATAATTTTTTGTAAATTTCTAGAAATGGATGATAACAAGAGGATCTCGATATTATCTAAATATGCCATGAGCCTTTCGGGACCTGAGAGACAGCGGTACGAGGAGAAAATTTCAGGATTCAAGAGTGACCCTTACTTGATGAAGTTTGATGAGCAAAGTCTGCCGACAAATGTGACGTTTTTCGAAATATGTACATATTCCAGTATCTGGTAAATAAGAAGTCATATTACACGTCCAACGAATTAAAGGCGTTCAAGTCGTTAGAGGCCTACAAACTATGTATTGTATATAAAAGCGGTTGGGTCCAATATTTAACCGGTAAGTAGTTCTTTAAAAAAATTACATATTTAAAATTAATAATGTTAAAACTTTTTTGAGCAGGTACTTCCATTAAAAGTATGGAACCATCATGACGTCACGGGCTTCATTCACAACGGACACTGTACTTGTGCGGCAGGATAAGGAGAGTGTTGTTCCCATATTGGGGCCGTATTATTTGCTTTGCATGATGTATACAAGCGCATTTTATTGATTCATGTGATTAAATGAGAATTAACTATATACATATGTGATTTTATACAAATTTATTTTATACAATTTTAGTTTTATATTAAATAATCTTATTTATAATGTATTGTCTTTTATTCATTATCTCCTAAAATTGGTGAGTTCAAATTGAAAACTGCGAAATTTTCATCATATAATCGAAATACATGTTTTCATTAATTTTTTTGGAAATAGAATATAATCGGTTCTTCATTCGCTCATAACTTCTTCATTCGCTCATATCTGGATGTAGAGGTTGTTATTTGTTGATTTTTTCTTATAACCCAAATGTTGAGTTGGAATCCAGTCAGGGTTTAAAATACCATCTATTTTAGGCTTTCAGCAGATTTTCCGGATATGAAATGCCTGGAGCAAACAGTAGAGTATCTTAAGGCTGTTTTTTTTAAATCTTTCCGATTTATTGCCTTCACCCAAGCTCGCTGGCATTCCTCAGCCAGAGTTTCGTATTTTGTGCACCTTTTTGGAATAACAGGAAACCTATAAAAGTGTATTCCATCGTGTTTATCTGCTCTCATTTGGCACTTAAATACACTACACGTTAGTGGTATTTCCACAAAATATAACACTTATCTATTAAAATATTTTATTTATTATGATTTAAAATGTTATAATTATAATTGTTTTGTTTAATTAATAAATTAAAAACCTTCAAAATTACTAATATGTACTCGCTAATTTAATACTTTTTTACTTCAAATTGATACACTTTTCACTTTATCTTGTCCTACGCGCTCGTTTGACGTTTCAAATAATCTGTATTTGACAGATGAGGAAAAAGGTCAATAGACAAAACATCGTATCATCCACCACAACAAAAATATTCGGCATATAATCATATGATATACCGATTGAATAATATTCCAATGAATGAAAACAATTATATGGAAGAGTTAGACATAATAAAAACCATTGCAGTGAAAAATGGATATGACGAAAATTTAGTAAAACACATCAATTTTAAAATGAGACAAAAAATGCGACAACAACAATTCACAACAATGTACGATGATAGTAGAGGTATGGAGAATACAACAAAAAATATATCGGAATGGAGTACAATGAAAAATACAGAAAAATAATGGATAAAATTCTAACCCAATATGGATACAATATGGCCTATAAAACAAGCAACAAATTACAAAGAAAACTGGGTACATTTCAAAAAAACGATTTAGATAGTGGAGTCTACAAATTAAGGTGTAATGACTGTTCAAAATTTAAATCGGCCAGACCGGGCGTTCATTCCATCAGAGGTTTTTAGAACATACGCAGGAAATCAACAAGGCAAATAATACAACAAATTTTAAATCTAATTATGCAGAACATCTTTATACAGAAAAACATTCATACACAAATTTACAAAATAACCTTATAATTTTTCACAAACTGCCAAAGAGCAATATAATGGATCGAATGGAAGAAATTGAAATATATAAACACCGCAATAATCCACTTTTACTAAACGATAAACGGAACACGAACACGAACAAAATTTATGACATGGTGATAAAAAAGACACGAAACAATTTATAAATTAATTTTAAAAATAAGAATCAAATTAAGTAGCATTGCAAAAATAAAAGGAACTGACGAAGGAAGAAAATCCGAACCCGGTCTTCCAGTAAAAATAAATAAAAAATAATATCACAAAAAGAAAGCCTCATAAATTCATTGTTGTTAGTATTTATTTAAAAACAATAAGTAAACATTTTGTTAAGATTGTGATATATCGATATATCCCCGTGTCAAACCAAAGTGTATGGCACAATATATGGGTGATCTTCCCTATAATTGTCTTGGAATTTATCGCCCATTTAATAAAGTGTGTAACAATTTCAGATAAGGTACCGAAATTCACGAAATGATCCTATAGTTATTCAAGGTATTCATTTCAAGTTTTGCCTATTTCATAACAAAGGCACATTGATATGGTCAAAGATGCTACAAGTGATGTTTTTATCGCAGTTTTGAAACGGTATTTCGCTCGAAGATGAAAAAAAAATCGCGATAGGAAATTAAATCATTCCAATCCCAACAAGGAAATGCAATTTGAAGGTTTTGCGCTTTGGGTTTTTTGGAGCTTGTTGATTTGGGGGTTCAGTTGATCGTTGAGTTTTGGGTTAAGTTGAGGATGCCATAATTATATAAACCCTGTTAAAAAGAACAAAAATGGTGTTCGCTCGAAAAAATAAAAAAAATGTTCGTCCGTTTGTCTAGACGTCTGAATGTCCCCTGTATACTCATGGTATTTCGAGAACTGATTTTCCAATTTGGAATTTTTTTCATCAATCTGTTTCTATGAACAAGGCGAAGAATTGAAAATATTTTGAAATCTGTTGAATTCCCTTAAATTATGAACTAAATATTTGTATAGTTAACTGATATAATTTAAAAAAAATATGTTTATTCTTTTATACAATACAAAACCATAAGACCAACGGAAATTTCAATGAAAAGTACACTACTTAAAAGTTATATTCAACGACAGCCGCAAATTTATTGTAACCTTGTCTTTTAAAAATTATAAAACTTAAAATAAAAAAAAAACTGTGGTTGTGGACATAAAAGCTTACAGTAAAGAAAAATGGTAAAAAGCGCAACTAGTGAACACTATACGTATGTATATATCTAGATATAAAATCCATAAAGTTTTTTTTTTAGTCCTTCGAATATAAGAAAACGATTTTCCGTTTATGATTTATGTTACTTTCAAATAAAAACACATGTATACCAGTTAAGAAATTTATGAGTGTTGTTTGAGCAACTAATACGAATTTTCTAATTGTAAAATGTCAGATAAACATTTATCGAGAGAACATATTACATTGACATTTATTCCATTAAAAATGACTGTCGTAAAAACAGCGGAATCCTTTTAACTTTTTATAATACTAAGATAATTTAATACGAATTTTTTTTTTAATTATGGTTAGCGTCAATTGTCATGCTAACAAAAGAAAAGTGTATTTAAAGTAAATGGATAAAAAGCTTTTTAGCTAAACATCATTAAAATTAATTATTACCGTAACTTACAGATATAATAACGTCGTTGCATATTTGCTTAAGTGTATGTATATAGTCTCTGCATTTTAAAATCCAGCTTAACCACACACCGCATTCATAAATTCATTACAGCATTATTTTAATTTACAAAAACTGTAATTATCAAAATAATTAAGATAAAACCTAACTTAATAGTTAAATTAAATAATTCCAGCTATATTGTAATTGTGACGGTGTACATTAAGCACTTTATTTATTTTTATTTAAATACGTTTATACAAAATAGACAAATAGTTAAAGTTGTATATTTAGTAGAATGGCTGCAGGCAGCTAAATAGATAGCATAAAATTAACGAAATTCTCATCTGAATACCGCATATTAAAATAATTTCTGCACACAGTCTAAGTCTCAAATGTAATAATACAGAACGATAAAACCGCAATCTTATGAGATTCAACTTAAAAATAATCGTAACAATAATGAGAATATCTAAATAAGTGTATATAGTGTTTTGTACACTGATTTTAAGTGCCAAAATAGTAAAAAAAAAAAATTCTGTTGTTGGTGCAAAATGTATAAACAAATTATTAAGATTTTGTTGCTACACATAACAAAATTATAAACTTTGGTTGTTCTATTAACAAAAAAAAAAAAACACTCCATAAGCTTTTAATATTATTGTGAATGTGTATCTGAAAAGATAGCATACTGACATTAAAATTATACAAAAATTTCCTGGGTTTGTTGCCAAATATAAACTCGAACTTTTCGTATCTCTCTCTCGCGGTGCATAAATAGATACACAAACATTTATATTTTAATAGGTTAAGTAGATTTTATACGGTTTTGTGTTTTTCTATTTTGAATGCATCCAAGTGGAAAACTAAACATTTGCTCTATATTTAAGTATACGTAAAAAAACGAACGATACACATAGATTTAAAGATTTTGTGTGCGGTATAGTATAAACATAGATTTATACGTTGCTTAAAGTATGTTTGAAACTATGCAAAATAGATATCACAATATTTTAAATAATCATCAATAAGATCAAAAATAATTTAAAATTCAGTAAGCTCGTAACTTTTCTATTACAAAAAAATAAAAGTCATTCAATTAGCAGCTTCCTGTCTAAATGTAAACGTCGTTCAAAAACTATAGAGAACGTGGAAATTTGCTACGGATCGATATTTTAAAATAGAAAATTTCTCTTACCTGTTAAAAAATAAAAAATATTGTGATATAAACGTTTCTCCAACAAATATGCAATGGTACAAACATCTATTAAAAAGTAATTTTAAATTACCACGAACAAAAACTATTGTGATGATGAAAATATATATTTTTAGTTTTATCATAGCTTTTAGGGATGGTTGTGCTTTCTTTATTTAATAAACCAATCAGGGGACCTTCTTAATCCCCTGCGGTCGCACAGAGGACCTAGCTCCCCTCTATAAAAAAACTTAGTACAGGTACGACTTGCTCATTTTTGTGTTTGTTTGGTTTATGTCGCTTGTGATTGATCGCCAAATAAAAACTGAACCCAAAATCTGGCTTTTTTTTTACCTTTGATACGCATTTTCTCGTATATTAGTATGGGAAGCTCAGTACTCTTTATAACTCAATGCTTGTAGTTCAGCGAAAGCTTCCAGGATATCAGATTTTGAAAATTATTTTAAAAAGTAGCTGAACAACAATAAAGATATGTTGATTTTAATTAAATAAATTTAGTTACTCTAGCATTTATTTTACTTAATTGAATAATTGACTTACACCAGTATGACAGTTGAATGCTAAATTAAACAAAGATGTAAATAGAGCATTGTGAGTGTTTTTTAAATTTGTGTTCCTTAATCTACAACAAAGAGGTTACAGTACCAATTAATGCGATAAGAAATTCCACACTACCTGCTCCTGTAATTAAATAAATTTAATTGACAACAACAACATTTCAAAAATATTGACAACAACGATATTTTATTTTATTTAAAACAATTTTATCTCTAAAACTTATTTCACATATTGGTTAATGAATGCGGTAACAAACTTAATACTTCCGGTTCTTTTAAACTAAATAAAGGAAAATTTAATTGACTAATTCACAAAATTTTATCGCAGATTATACCACAAAAAAAGGGTTGCTATACAATGATTTCGGAAAATATCTTTTCTTGTAGAAATAAGAAAAATTTACCTGACGACACTAGCATTTCGAAAATATATTAGGTATTTTATATAAAAATTTATTTTTTCAAACATTAATTCGAATTATTTAGTAACTAATTGACTTATTTAGTAATTTTAATTATTTTTGGTTAATAATTGATTTAGTAACGAATCGAGACAAATACAAAGAATTCCTTTATGAGTAATTTCTAAATTTGTATTGCGAATTATTTAATTGACAACAACAACATTTCAAAAATATTGACAACAACAACGAAATTTTTATTTTATTTGCTTGTTTTGTTTTGTATTTAAAAATTTAATTTCTTGAAAAAGAATTTGAATTATTGTGTTAAATTGATTTATTAACAAACACAAGTAATTTCTGGTAAAATTAAAGCTTTTGTGAGAGCTTTCGAAACTTTTATTGTTGTAATATTTTACTAGAAAATAGTTGCTGTAGTAATGAATGGGAAAACTAACTCTACGTTCCCGTAGATTAAATAAAATAAAATTTAATTTACAGCAATAACGGCATTTTAAAATTATTGGCAACAACAAAGATATTTTGAAATTATTAAAGAATTTAGTTTCTTTTAAAAGAATTTGAATTTTCTGTGATCCCTGTTCCGGTAAATTAAATAAAGAAAAATTTAATTGAAAACTCCAACATTTCCAAAAATATTAACAACAATAACAATAATTTGATTTTATTAAAGAAAAAATTGTTTTTCCAAAATAAAATTAAATTATTTGAAATTGTAATATTTATAAAACGTCAATAAACCAAAACCGTTATACCTAAAAATTAAGCTTTTTGTTGAGCTTTTAAAATTTGTGTCAAACACAAACTCTATAATTCCTCTTTTTGCATATTGAATAAAGGAAATTTTAATTGACAACAACAACATTTCATAAAATAATATTGGCTACTAGAGACCTGCACGGGCTTGGGCAATATTCGGATCGGGTCGGGTCGGGTATCAAGAATTATATTCGAGTTCGGGTCGGGTCCGGGTATCAAGAAATATATTCGGGTTCGGGCCAAGACCTTGCGTCGGGACTCGGACCTAATTATTTCCGTATTTGCTTTGGTAAATTCCTAAAAATTTTAATTTGATTTACGTAAATCGAATATGATATTTAGGAAATAAATTCATTCACACATCAAACGAATTACATCCAAAACTTGACACAAAATTATTTTATTTGTAATTAATTTTAAGAAAGGCAAGATTAAAAACCACGAAGAAAAATTCAAATATTTATCCAAAGTGGCTAGACAAGCTTTATGTATTCCCGCATATAAATAGTGCCAGCTCTGAAAGAAATTTTACTCTAGCCGAGCAGGTATTGCAAGAACGCCGCACCAATTTAAGCAGCGACAGCGTCGATGCAATTTTATTTTTACATAGCAATATAAAAAAGTAAAGTACTTCTTAATTTCTTATGTAGATATAAGTGTAATATGAACGTGTAACTTGAACTAAATAAAAATAATAATAAATTATAAAATTAAAATTTTGTGTTTTCGATATGATTTTACAAAACTAGTATAGCAAGAGCAAAGAAAATTGTTAAAAGAATTTTATTTTTAAAATTTTGTTTCAGACGGGTGGGAAATGGAAATAAAATTCAGTTCGGGTCGGGCCGGATTCGGGTAATAATGTCAAATAATCAATTGGGCTCGGGTAAAAATGTAAATTGACACATCAGGCCGGGTGCTGGTAATAATATAAAATAACAGATCAGCTCGGGTCGGGTCGGGCCGTTTGTACTTCGGGTCGGGTCGGGTACAAATGAAATATTTTGGCCCGTGTAAGTCTCTATTGGCTACAACAGCGGTATTTTGATTTTATTTAACAAATTTAGTTTCTCCAAAATGAAATTGACTTATTTGGTTAATAGTTAACCGTTTTATAAATCGGTAATAAACCAGAATAGCTCTACGTAAAAATTTAGCTTTTTGATGAGCTTTTAGAATTTGTGTTACGGATATAGTGATATACATATTAGAATAAAAATGTTGTTGTACTAATGAATGCAGATACAAATTCAATACTACCTGTTCATGTAGATTAGATGAAGGAAAATTTAATTGGCAACAAAAATATTTATAAAATATTGACAACAACAACGGTATTTTGATTTTATTTAAAAAATTTAGTTTCTCCAAAATGAAATTTACTTATATGTTTAATAATTTACCATTTTATGAATCGGTAACAAATCAAAATATTTGTACGTAAAAATTGTGCTTTTTATGACGGAACCACATTATTCAATGTACCAAAATTTGTGATTATTTGTAACAAGGAAAGTTTAATTGAAAACAACAATATAGCTAAAATTTTACAACAACAGCAATTTTGAATTTATTTAAAACTTTAGTTCTCTTATGTTAAAACTTTAGATGATTTATTTATAATCCGGTAACAGATACAATTCTATACTAATATTATAAAGAGGTAAAGTTTGTAAGTTTAGATGTAGGAGGTAATCTCCGGAGCTATTAATCCGATTTCAAAAATTATGTCACCAATATTTAGAATGGACTTTCAGAGTGGACATAGGCTGTATATTATTCTTTAAAATAAAACAGCTTTTCGAGGAGACCAATTTAGGCCCTAAGTAGTAACAAAATTATTATTTTTCAAATTATTTAGAAGGCTTCGTTCGAAAGATTTGTTTTTACTTTTAACTGTTTTGTACCATCTATTTATTTAAGAGAGTATTCATAAACCCAAATAAAAATGTCTCTTCAGTTACTGTAGAATTTCGAGATAATGAAGCAGATAAACGGAAGGGGAATCAATTAATGTTTTTGGATCTCGAATTACCAACAAAGAAATTGAATTCACATAGCTTTATGTTCTTCCTCAAAATTTCAGTGCTAACTGTGCTGATATCGTTCTAAATGAGATACTAGGTCAGATGGTCCACAGTCTGCAGCATCTTATAGATACAGTAAATTCTGGCATCGAAAATTTACTCGAAAGAGACTTCCAGGGCTGTGTCCAAGGGCAATATTATCGCCTGGGAACGACACTGTCAATAAAATCAACAATCTATTTATACAAAAATCTAAAACTATAAGTCGATTGACCCAGTCAGCAATATCGAGATTTCAGTCCACTCTCCACGATATCCAAGAATTTTTAAATTCGCTAAACCCTTCTGGCTTGCCATCCCACGAACTACCATTAAAAGCAGGTACGCCTATCATGCTTTTAAAAAATTGTGACGACCATCCTCATCGGCCATGCAGCCGGCCAACTGGCAAATATCCCGAAGATTCCAATGATTCCAATGAATTGCAATTGGCTGCAATTTCCCTTGAAAACATCGTTTGCGATTAATAATCATAAGTTCCAGAGACAAATCTTCTCCTTAATAAGAATCGACTTACGAAAAGAGTGTTTTTCCCATAGCCATAGTTGGATTATTATGAGTTGGAACTCCAAAGAAACAGTAGACGACGCCAAACATTGGGTACAGAGAAGCTCTAAGCCGCTAATAAATTTAAATACAACTACCACAGATAACAACCGAAATTACGAAATACAAAATAGTGGAATATATAATCGCACAAAAAAATATAAAAAATAAAAAACACACAAAATAAAATTCCCGTGACTTTCGATGTGTTTTGATTAAAGTTTTATTAATACTCTTATTGTCACAAACTGAATTCTATGCGGGTGAAGCCGCGGGCAGAGCTATTACTTATAATTTCATACATTTAAAGTCAAAGGTCAGATATATCAAATTGCAGGTTCATTATTGCCCATTCCTGATGAACAACACAAATTTTGTATCATATAATTTATTGGAAATTCTGATAATGAAGCAAACACCAGATATGCAATTATTTCGGGAATACACCGTGGCATTGTATAGTCATTACAAAATGTATTCCATCAGCATAATGAATTGGCAAAATTATTTAAGAATGCTGTTGATCAAATGCCGATAAAACACCAGTAGGTAAGCATTTAAGACGATTCATTGCATACAATAAATAAAATAACCATTGCCATTGTTGGTCATCAATTCGAATCAAGAGATATTATTTTGACATAAGTGAAATGATCAATTGCAACATGTCAAGGTTTTGCCATTACCAAATATTAAGGAAATGATTGATTGGTTTAGTATGCACGACCAAGTCTAAGAGGCAAGTTTCTGGATACGACGGGTCCACCGAACACCCGTTTTACGAATAAAAAGATCGATGGAAAAGAGAGGTATGTTAGCATTAAAGGCTCGACCCGGTTCCAGACTCCTAAGTAGTCAATAGTTAGTAAATTTGTTAGTATTTCGTTTTTAGCACTTGTTAGTTTGTAATACATCGCTCTCTTGTTGTAAGTTCTGAATAGCCTTAAGTTAAATAATTATTGTTTTTTTTTGTGTCTCCACTATTTTTCCCATCGGCGGTTGAGGAGGGGGGGGGGGGCGAGATTTCGTCCCATACTCATATTCCTAAGTGGTCACCCAAATTTATACTACCCGTAGCAAATATTGCTTTACGTCGTTGTTGAAGTTGTTGCGTCTCTTCTCACTTGTCTACTCGCCCTTCCCCCACCAAACATTAAGGAAATAAATAGAACCTTTATTAGTTTTTGGCTCACTTCGTTGCTGGATGTATACGACTGAATGGCAGAAGAGAAGATTGCCACATGCTTATATTCTAATTTGGCGTAGGGATAAAATTCAACCAAATGAAATTAATAGTATTATGTATGCTGAAATACCAGATTCTACAATTAAATTGGTCCAGAATTGTTCGAAATAATTACAAAATATGATATATGGTCCATGTGGTACACTTAATATACATTCACCAAATATGATTGATGGCAAATGCTCTAAACATTATCGAAGACAATTGATTCCAGAAACAAATACAGGCAATGATGGATATCCATTATATCACCGACATTCAGCAGATGACAATATGGCACTATAGAACGGTCGTCAATCAACAATTGTCAATAAGGTTAAAAGTACGAAATAATGATGTTGAGATTGACGATCGTTGTATAGTACCATATTCGCCATTATTATCCCAAATCTATACAACACATATATGTACATGTAGATTATTGTAGTTCTGTTCAATCAATCAAATACATTTCTACAAAGTCATTTGTATTCATATATAATGCAATTTTTATTACTTTTCCATATTTTGTTTGTATTCTGAAACATACGCTTTAAAAAGGAATATTACTGAACGCAGCCGAAGAGTCGGATGAGCAGTTCCTCCGTCAATCTAAAAAAACGCGTTTCCATTTTATTCTAAGAGAGAAATTTGCAGTTATCTCCACATTTATATCTTTAATCAAGAGCTGCTTCTAATTATAACCGTTTTCAGTAAAAATAGTATCCGATTAGCCAAAGCTTTGTATAGGTGGGTTGCCAATTCAAATATCATCTGGAAGAATGTCAATATTTTTGAGCTTGAAGGATTGAAGTGTCGACTTTGTAATTTAATCAAGGTAAACGATGATCCGGTGTCGTTGGTATGTTTCATAAATTAATGTTTAAGTTCCTGGCCATCGAGCTCCGCTCTAAAATTTGAATGTGGTTAAATATTTTTCTGTTTCTTGATGTTATTTCTAAAGATTTTAATACATTCCAAAATCAAAAAGTATCAAGACTAATAATTGTTACATAAATCAGAGTCATTTTAAATAATAATCAAATAAACCATATGATCATGAAGATAAATTATTCACCATTTTTAATAAGTTTCTACTGCATGTTGCATTTTATTGTTATGTAAATATTATGAGTACTATTGCACTATTATACTTTATATTTGTGCTCATATTGCTTTTCAATTATAAGTAGTTACCGTTTCAAATTTTTTTTTTTTAGATTTTGCATTATAAATGTTCGTATTGTGTTTGAAAATTTACGATAAAAGAAAATTATAACTAATACTTTGAGCAAAAGACAGTTTGGTACCTCATTATTTTAAATTGATTAGCCAACTTTTAGCCAAATTCAAAGATATATAAAAATTATATACAGATTGGTGGGATTAGGCGGGAAAATATAACGAATTTGTGAAGTTGTGATTTTAATTTTTTCAAAATTAAGATCAACAGTGGATAGAAGGTTTGCTGGAATCTTCCGTGTCAAAAATGCTAAGAGTAATGAGAATGTTGTTCGTACAGATCCTGATTCTTGACTTGCGTGAAGATTTTACCCAAGAAGCCAGGCGAACTGTCAAGTCTGACGAAGAAGGAACTGAACGTACGTATCGGATCATCGCGCACAAGTTAAACACCGAAACAATAGAAGGCAGAAATTTCCGCGTCTGGGTGGAACGATTCGGTATGGACAATATTGACGACTGTGAGAACCAGCTAAACGAACAAGTCTTCAACATCGATAATTCAACTACTCTTGGTAGACACGTGTACGAAAGGAAAACAAATCGAAATTGTTGATAAAATCTTAGACACAGTAAAATATACCAACCTTTATCCAAAGTGTTTCTGTATTGATGGACTGGTGGCACAGGCAAGACTTTTACCTATAAGATACTCTACTACATCCAGCAGGGTCAAAATTGTATCGTAAAGTATATGGAGTTCACAGAAATTGCGTCGATTTTGCTACTGAATGGACGAACCACACATGACCTTTGGACTCAAGGTACCATTGACATTTGAATCGATCTCAAACATAAAACCGAGATCAGTTAGCACAGCCGAACTTGCCAAAGTTCACGTATTTTTTAAGTGGATGAAGCGCAAAATTGAAAATTCTAGTTTGCCATTTGGCGGAAGATTATGTTCCTGAGAGATGATTTTCGTCAATGCTTGCCCATTCAGCACCTGAGACACTTCACTTCATTTTCATTGGTGGATAATAGTATGTGTGTCGATGTCGAACAAATAGAATTCGCAAATTATTTGTTGCAATTGGGAGACGGAAAACTTCCGATTAACCAGTTTGATGAAATAAAATTACCGGAGGATCTCCTGTCTAATGGCAATCTAATTAACGAAGTGTTCGGAAATTGCCTAGCCAATCACAACTATGAAGAAATGAAGAATCGAACTATGTATACCAGTGCCACTGAATAAAGACGTAGATAAGATCAATGCCGAAATTATCGAACAACTGACTAGAGATTCTAAAGTATGCAGTCCGAAGGGGAGCTTCAATTTACGTCTGAATTTCATAACTCGATCGAAATTGCCGATTTACCACCACACGAACTGCAATTAAAAACGAACACAATCGACGAAACGCGGTTACAGTGACTCATAAAACTGTTCATAAAAATTAAAAGCACCGATAATTTAAGAATAAACGATGTAGAATTTATTTTCCACATTCAATTTTTTAGTCTATAATATTGTTGTTAATTAATAATAAAATAAAATAATAACCTTTTAAAATTTTAATACGTTTTACAGTATAATACGGAATAAAGCCAAATACATAACTATATGAACACTTTTGAGGTTCATGGTTTTTTTGAACAACTTTTGCCAGTTTATTGATAACTGCTTTAATTCTCTCTGGCATATTGTCGATTACATTTTTTAAAACGTTTGGTTCAATGTTGTTCCTCTCCTCTTGAACCCTAAACCTTAATTCCTCACAGCTTTTGGGAACTGTTTTACTGACAATTAGTCTTCATTTTAAGATAATCCACAGATTCTCAATTGGATTAAAATCCGGTGATTGTGGTGGCCACTCCAGTGTATCGATTCCCTAATTTTGTAACCACTGCTTGGTTATTTTTGCAGTGTGTTTCGGATCATTGTCTGGCATGAAAATTGTGTCCCTTATCTCATAACAATATTTTTGTAAATTAGGTTGGTCCGAGACATTTAGAATCTCGATATAGTCGACAGCTTTCATTATACCAATCATTTTCCTAAGCATTTCTAACTTTTCATCCTTAAAACATCTCCAAACCATTAAATAACCTCCTCCGAATTTCAAAGTTTTCTGAATATTTCTCTCCTTTAATCTGGTTTCTGCATCTAACCAGGTATACACGCGCCCATCGTGTCCAGTGCCTATACGTTTTTGCGATGAGTTGCATTTAACAGTGGCTTTCTCTTTCTAAATTTAGCTTTAAAATTATCATTTTTTAAGCAATGCTTTTTTTAAGACCTATTAACCTCTGTGGCATTGTCAACTGCGCCAGATACAATTAATCATTTTACAGCTCTCTTTACATTAGCCGACAATTTTCGTGGCTGCCCTCCAACATTCTTTTTGATAGCGTAACTAATTTTTTCCTTCAAATTATGTATAAAACCAAGAGAAACGGCAAACTTTTTGGAAATATTTCTGACGGATACTCCATTTTTAAGTTCAGTACACCACCCTCAGTATGTTTTGAAATTATTTTCGGCATTTTATATCGACCATAAAAATAATTAAATATTTTTTTGAAAATTATAATATATATGATAAATTATTGAAATTATTTTCAACAACAACATAGTAAAAAACATCACAATAAATATTTCAACGGAATACAATGTCTTGACACTTAAGCAACAAAACTGTTCAAATAGGACTAACGACGAAAAAATAAAATTAAAAATTATGAAAGAGGCAGTGGAAAAAATCACAAATTGCACGATAACGGTAAAATCTTATGATTATAAAAAAATATTTTTGTTGAAGGTGTAACGATAGAAGAACGAGAAATTCATGAAATATGTATTTTATTCATAATTTTTATGAACAGTTTTGTGAGTCATTGTAACTGTAACCGAGCTATGCAATAATATCATTAAAGCAAATATCATCACTGGTGAACAATCTGACCGATAAGTAAATATACCAAGAATCACAGTAGACTCCAGCAAATGCCAACTTGGATCAAGGACAAACTTTCCAATTTCAGATTTTGTAGAAGACAGCCGAAGTGGAATCAAAAATTAACAATAATTTATTATTTGTCGTGTGTGATTAGTCGAGTTCGTAATACCAGTTATTTTTAGAAGGAAGGAAATTCAACATCACTCTCAACCAGCCTATTTACTTAAACCATAAATCATTATTTATTTATATTATTTTGATTAATTTTTAATAATGTTACCACCCCAGTACACTCTATTATGAAAGAACTTATGAACAAATTTAAGCGTGCCTAAGCATTGAACAAATTTTGTTTAATGGAAAAAATTTAAAAGGTTTTTATGCCTAATGGGAGCTATTATTTGAATTAATGTGCTTCCATATGTGGTTTTCCTCATAATTAAAAATTGCTAAAGTAATAAATAAATAATAAACTAAATACATAAATTAAATAATAATTTAAGTGTTTAAATATCACACAACAATAGAATCGAGTCATATATAAAGAAATGGCTTACAAGCCTTTTTAAATTGGTCAGTTAATTTCTAGAACGAAACCACATCCGAAATTCATACTGAAATCAAATTTTAATTATAGAAACAAATCAAAATAAGGCAGTTTCCATAACTATATTTGAAACTATTGAAATTCCATTTACATTATTCAAATTCAAATTTCATCCCAATCAGTTGAGAAATGCAGAGTTCTATTCAAATTAGTAATTTTTCAACATTCATCAAACATACCGTGTTTCATTTCAAATGGAAATTTTCTAGAGCCACACCCGAACTCATTCTGACATCTCATTTTCATCATACAAACCGAGTTTTATCCAAATCGGTTGGAAAATAGCTTAGTTACATTAAAACTGAGCATTTTCACACTTTAAACACTGAGTTTCATACCAATCGGTTGAGAAATAGCTTAGTTCCATTTAAATTGATCATTTTCCAGAACAAAATTTGAAACTCATATTGGAATCCCATTTTCATCATTGAAACCTATTTTCATCCCAATCGATTGAGAAATGACTAAGTTTCATTCCAACTGGCCATTTTCCAGATTTCATATTGGGCTATTTTGCAGAAATCCCATTGAGTTAAGTCACAAAACAAGAAAGAAATAAAAAACATCGCAACCACAATTATTGGATTTTTTTAAGAAAAATAAAACCTTGGCTCCACTGGAGGACCCTATAAACGAATTTTCCTGAAACCAAGACTAGTCACAATCGCTTCCTGGCACTCGAAAACAAACTTTTCGGTTTCGGAAACCCTTGATACAAACAAATTTATAAACAATTTTATGGCGTTTAAATATATTGTAGTAGATTTATTATAGCGTAGTGCAGCAATTAGTTATAGTTTGCCGACATTTCATTAATTACAATTTGATGAATTAAATGTTTTGACATAGAAATGATTGTATTTTTGGAGTAATTTGTGTATTTACATTATAAATGAATATTAAGGTAAAACTGCACAAATACATCAATAAAAGCATCTTAACATTAATTCATTTGGGGTCCACCATTTGGTTCTTAAATAAGAAACTCTACAATTATGAGCAATTATCGAATATCGATGCAGTTCCGAATTGCACTAATTGCACAAAAAAAAACGTAAGTGCATTGGCGATATTAATAAATAAAGTGCATATCTTAATTAATTAAATTGAAATAAAATTAATTAAAAATGTTGTTTCATTCAATAAAATATTAAAATTATACGAATACTAAAAGGTGTGTAATTAAATATTTCAGAGATGCCATTAATAAATTAAGTCTCCGTAGAGGCAAATCATTATTAATCAACCTCACATAAAATTCAAAACAAACCCCATATAAACATTAGCCAAAATGGGACATGTATACACAATACCACGAACACATTTCATATTTGTTCCGCGAACAAAATATTTCAACAGACACGATTAAAAAAAAAATATAAAAAAATACAAAATTCTCCAGTTATTTGTGGTTCATATAAAATTTGATGAGAATTTAATTTTTATTTCCTTTTTCCGTTTTTTATCCCCATTATTATTTCCTTTATTATACGGAAAAGCTGTAAAATCACAAAAAAAAAACAAAAAAAAAAAATAAAGGAAAAATAATTTAAATTAGTGGGGATTATAATCATCATGACCATTCCTTTCCATATAGCATACATTTAGTATGAACACACGAGAGTACCAGCTAAATACAATAAAAATATTTTTTTTTTATTATTTCATTCAAAAGCTTTTTTTTTTTCGTAATGGTTTTGAGCTAAATAAATTAAGTTGAAATAATAATATTATTAGTTCGTTTGGTGGGTAGCCCTAGTGGACGGAACATAAAAAATTATTTATTACTTCAAATTAAATTTAAGCCGCCAAATAATTAAATTTTATGCACAATTTTCAAAAAAAACAGATTGTTAACGTCTTTAGTTTAAATGGATAATATGGCGTGTGATTTTCATTTAATTTCTATGATAATTTGGCGGTAATTTTTGTAGATTAAGGCTAATAATTATTTCACGTTAATGTTACTGTGTACATATATAACAAAAAGGAAACCAAAAAAGTAGCATTCATACTAAGATAAGGATCTATTTGATATTTCTTTATGTGTATATTAGACTTATCTCTGAAAATCTTAAGTACCATAAACGTGTATATCTATAATCGTCATTCATTTTTTATCAAAGGCTTGGTGTCATACATTTTAAATGTTTGTCAACAATTTTGTCCCATTTTTATGTTTATCTCAGAATATTTATTTTTCTTCTGATGCTGTGTATACATCTACTATATTCTACTTGAAGCAAGAATAAAAGTTGCTTTATACTAGGGGGCTTAGATAAAAAGAAATGTCTTAGCGATTTTTTTGTACTTTTGATTTAACTAAAATAAATAATCATTAATTTTTTTTTTTAAGGATGAATAGAGAAGCACAGCATTGGAAGAAAAATTATATTTCCTTACGACAGTACACAAACAAAAAAATATATAAATTACTGTGAATATTTTATTTTTTCTTATCACAAGCTCAAGATATAATCTAAACAAAATAATAATATTCTTGTTTAAAAAAAAGCTGAAATGTGTACATAAAAATTGTTTTCCATAAACACAGAGCTTTTTAGATTGAAAACTAAAATGGAAAAAATGCATATAAAGGTAATTTTTTTTTTGTTTGTCAGCTAGATTAATTTTTAGTGCAGATAAAGGGATAAAGAACAAAAGAAAATTAATTTTTTACTTTTGTTATACGGTTATGCAACATACCGTATTTTTTTCTGCTGTGAATAGCATTTACTTGGAAAAATTATTGGAGAAGTAAAGGAAATATGGATATATTGTTTATGTTCGTTAAAGCTTTTTGATTCTAAACCATTTTAATAATGCGGTTTTCTAATCTGTATTCAAGCAGCAATTATTGTAAATACCATATGGTATTTTTAAAGGCCCTTATAATTCGAGTTAGTTTAATCCAAATTTTTAAAATTCAATAACTTACATATTTTAAAGTATAGTTTAGTTTGTTTAGTCAAATTTTAGGATTTATAAGCTTAATTGTGCCAATGTGAATGTTGAATATTTTTTAAATTCTTTCCAGAGAAAAATAACAATATCCCATTCGAATAAGAATTACGATATTTTAGAATATTCCAAATAAGATTTAATAAAACAATTTTTACGTTTTAAGTATAAAGCGAAAACATAACTACAAAAATAATGTATACAAATAATTTTAGCCAAAAGCCCAAATTTTTATGTGGAGAATATTCGCTCGAAACTTTTGGAATAATTAAAAAAAACACCTCCCTGCACTGAAAAAAATATTCCAGTATTATGAATTATTTCTTTCTATTGGGCCGACGATATTTCCATACAAGAAATGTCTTTTAAATAATTAAATATCACAAATTGGTTTAACTACACTTTCATTATCTCAATAAATATTATGGGTAACTTCTAACGAGTATTCTTTAATCCTATTAATAGTTAATATGGCAGAGATTTAAAGTTTAACACAGTTTTGTTTACACAACGGATGTTTGTAGAAATATTGTTTTAAGGATAAAAGAATTTCTTTATTTTAGTATGACATTATAATTGTCTTAATGTAAAATACTTTAAACTTGATTTACGATTTGTAAGCAAAATTCGTTAATTCTAGGAATTATTGTTAATATATGACGATTATTAAAGACAAGAAATTCGTTGTATATATGACATGTTTTTATTAAAAAAAGTATAGAGGTTACACTGCAGCTTCTACTGTCAACAGCATCAAAACTGATAGTTTCTTATAATAAAATAATATAAATAATAATAAAATAGCAAACTAATGTTAATTTGTTGGTTAATTTTGAAATAAATAAATCAACAGTCGAAAATACTAAATTAAGGCGTTTGTACATCGTACAAATATTTTTTATAAGCAGCCATACAGCCACACCCACTTCAAGGTACTTAAAGTTAAAAACATGGAAAAATTTAAATGCACATACGATAGCAGCGACGACGCTTGGAAGTTTGAATTTCATTCCATTTAGGTAAATATAAAAATAAACTGGTGCGAATTCGGTTTTGCCTATTACAAATACAAATAAAAGGTTGAACCGTACATCTTTCCGAAGCAGCAGTGGACTTCGTTTTTTGAATTAATTTTTCACATTCTTCTACCGATTTAGCAAAAATCATAAACGAATTTTGTGAATCTGAAATGGTATGCTTGTTCCACATTTTTTTATTATTAACTAAACGATATGTTTTTGTAGTCGGCCTGGGCACTCCATGCAATAGATGAAGAGCAATAAAATTTTTGGTATCTGGAAAAAATGGGGATAAAATGTAAATTCTTAGAGTTCGTTTTTTTATTTGAAGAAACTCACCGATGGTCGTATTTCTTTGCTGTTGAAATTCTTTCAATAATTGTTTCATGTAGCAGAAAAATTAGCTCACTGATAAATTTGTCAACGCCAACGAAAAAGTTTGCTGCTTGCGGATACAAATAATTGAAATCGATGTAAATTAGTATAGGTCCATAACTTGTGTATGCCGGCCACTCCTCCAAATCCATGTTACGGAAAGTTTTTGACCTCTAATAGATTTTTTTTTTATATATAACAGAAGCTTTCCATTTTTGCAATATTGTATTTGAGGAATTGACTAATTTCTAAGGCACCTTCTTCTGGTCGGCTGTCATCAATTGTGAAATAAATCGAAAGTTGCAAATTCAATACGAGGTAACTATTTTTGGAAAATAAATGCAAAGTTTAATCCGCTTACCAAGCGACAATTCTTCTCCTTTAAATCTTTTGGGTTTTGGAAGGAAATCATTGTTTCTTAACTTTGCTAATTTTAATGAAAATGTTTTACAGCGTAATTATCAATCAAATAGAAGCGATGCACAATTTATTACTCACTTGTCTTAAAAAATGACGAATGTTTATGAATATATTTTTATAATTATCCTGGAAAAAGGAGAAATTTTTTAATAAATATTTTGGAAAAGGCGAATTTACTTTTTTTAGTTATTAAAATTTGCACTATATAAAAGAAAAGGCCGAGTGAGTGATGAATGACTTCCAGAGACTTCGGTTTAATTATATATGAATTACTGTGGAGTGAATTGGTGCCGTGGCTCCCTTTCCTTTTTTTAGAAATTAAGGTCCATGAGCATTATTCTTTTCTGAAATGGCATTAAATTCCACCGTATATAGAAAAAATTAAGGCCAACGGTCGTTATTACCATTTCGGATTGGCATTAGGGCTTGTATGTAGTAATTCTGGCAAATAGAGATTTCCATTCTAATTTTAAAATTAAACCTCCATTTTTCAGTATATTTCAAAATTAAATCTTCCTTTTCCAGAATTTCTGGATATGAAGATTTAATTTAAAATATTCTCCACTTCTTTATTAAATCTCCATTTCCAGAATATTTTTAATTAAATATTCCTTTACTGGAAATAGGAAAATTTAATGTTTCACTATTCTGGAAAATGTAGAATCATTTTAAAATTAGGATGAAATATTTAGTAATTTACCAGTAAAAAATTATTTGTATCGAATTTTATTATTATACAGCGTTATCGCTTTTCCAATTGGTATTTCACCATGAATTAGAAAGAAACATGATTCAAATATTGTTATTTAACTCATATAAAATTAAATTCGAATTGGATCACGCAAAAAAAAACTAACCAAAAATTTAAATAAATACATATACAGATAAATCCTTTGCGATAATATTTGCTCTTAAATTTTTATTTCTGTTTAATATTATTTTCGGTGATGAGGGTAATAACCTTGATAAGACTGCACTAGCTTCGTCTCAACATAAGTCCCATCAAAAGAAATTAATTTATTTAGTTATTTATTTTATTTTTTTTATTTATTTACAATATAAATTTTCCGACACTTTATTTTGAGCATAAGCTCATTCACAATAAAGTGTCAATGTTCAAGAAATAAGTAAGGATCCATTAAGCAATACATTTCCAGCATATAAAGAAAGATCGCAGCATATTGGTCCAATTGGTCCACTGGTAGTACGACCTTCCTTGTCATGGTGACTAAACAATTTTTGAATGTTTCTGGAAATCCGTCGTGGAACTTTCTGCAATTTGCATCAACAGTCCCGCAGGTTAGGCATTTCAGCATAGTTAGCGAAATTTTTAAGCGATATCAGGCGATATAATATCAGGAAAAAAAAAATTTAATTTAAAAAATTTAGTTAGTATTAAATCAGTATTGTTATCGTATACAATTTATAATACCTGTTGTTTTTGCCATTCCATTACATACTACTAACCTTTTAAAATTGGGTAAATTACTGCAAGGTCCCATTGCTTCAGTAGGCTATAAATACAATAATCATCATTTTGAGATTCCGTTCAACTAGATTGGATATTTAATGGCAGCTCTTTGTTGGTATTTGAAGAATGTTAATTAATATAGATAAATCCAGTTCTTGTAGAATTGTTGGTACATACATATTTGCATTCGGGTATATTAAAGTATTATCATTTGTGGTACAGTTGTTAAAGTTTCCGTTAGATTTTATTAATAGCCCAGGGTCTAATTTATTGTATGATACAATTTTGCCTTGTTTCTCCAATAGCAACAGCCAAAGTAGACTAGGACAAATAATGAACCGCAATGCACTGTCTGAATAAAAGAATAGACTGGGTCCACAAAATCGAATACCTCGAGTAAACTGTCTATGGAAAATTTTACAATTTTTTGTGCAAAGTGTATTGGTTCAGCTGCTTAAGTTTGTTAATGGACAAACTCAGAGAATATTTAGAAATTAATTTAAAAATCTAATTCAAAAAAAAAATCAATGTGATATTGAAACGAAATTTATTCAATGTTTTGTAACACCAAATAAATTTTTTTTTCATTGCCTTGTATTATGATATTATATGAATTTATCCTACAATGTTTTGTTAATTTAAGTGAAACATATTAAAGTAAAAGAATTATTATTCCAAATTTCATTTAATTTATTTATTTTATTGTTAAAATAAATTCGTTTGAAACAAAATATGTCGAATGACAATAACGTAAAAAAATTAGAGAAAATCAAAGGAACACGAACGAGAAATAACGTCATTTTCAAGGAACCCGACCCAGTTGTACTTTGCGTGAGCAATCGAGACATTATGTTTGAGATGGCACGTTAAAAACATGAAATAGAAGTATAAAGCAAACAAAATAGAAATCTTCGGCTTTTTAAATTTGTTTTCATGAGAAAAATTTACAATGTTCGCATTTTGTTTGTTCTTTTTTTACGAATTATGGGGACATGTGATGATCACAGGGGATTGACTAAAAAAATCTTCAGAACGACAGAACAAAAGAACGAATGCAACTCAAAACCCGCCTTTAAAGCGGATTCATGGTTACCCTCATTCCTTCGTTCACTCGGTCCGATCTATTTTTTTTAATCCAATCAAACGAACAGGAACGAAAAAAACCGTCATTTTCAAGGAATACGATTGATTAAAAAACAATTCAAACCGAATGAACGAAGGAACGAAGTCAACCATGAATCCGCATTGAATTAAGTTTTTTATTTTTAGTTTATTATTAGTCCCGCCAACTAATTTTAATAATCTGGCAGCCCTACTCCGAGACGATCTAACATAATAAGTATAATTAGTTTCAGCTATTTATTCAAATGATTTCCGCCATACTGATCGCTGTCGCAACTTGGAACTACAAGCTTGGATGGACGCTTGCCTGTAATGAATTAGAATTAATGCCACTAGTGACCAAAGTCAAAATGATAAGACATTAATTAGTTTCTCTGAACCCCATATTCAATGTATAGATAAAAATAATTAAAAATCAATTTTCAAATAAAATAAACTTAAATAAACAACCACCCTTTTACGAATAACAAAATCGAGGGAAAGACAAGGTATATTAGTAATAAAGAATACTCCCCGTTCCAGGCACCGAAGTAGTTGATAGTTAGTAAAATTTGTTATTAATAAATATACCTAATAAGTTAACACAAAGCAACACAATTTCTAAATACATGTTCAATTACCGCTTAAGCTCTCGTAAAGCTGATTCAGGTTTTACTTCGGTCTAAAAAGACTAAAGTATTGAAATCCTGTCAAAAATGACGAAAAATTTCGTTGATCCAAAACCACTTTTCTCGACGTTTTGAAAGTCCCTGAGTCCGAAAAAGCAAAAAAAAAATGTCCGTCCGTCTGTCTGGATGTCTGTACCAGTGGTATCTCGAGAACGGCTTGTCCGATTTGGATTTTTTTTTTCGCCAATCTGTTTCTATGGTCAAGGCGGAGATTTGAAAAGCTTTTGGAGACTGTACGTCAAAAGGGCTAGCTGCCATACGAATTGACCCAACATACCAGGTTTTAAAAATATTTACGACTTTTTTATATAATATGCTGGTTTGATTATTGAATTGGGCATTGAATTGGGAATTAGTTTGAAGGTTAAGCTAGGGGTCAATTTGCGGGTTGAGTTGAAGTTGAGTTAGAGTTGAGTTGGGGTTGGATTAGGATGTAGTGAGTAGTTAACAAATTTTTTATATTATGGAACTTGCCTATTTATCACCAGATTATTATTAAATTTGACATGTGTGTTGGAAATGGGAATCTAAATTGATTTTTGGATGAAGTTCTGAAATATGGCCAAGTATGATGGAACTTGACAATTTCTCATCACATGTGAATTGAAAATGGGATTCTAAAATTGTTTTGGATGGAGTTCTGTAATATGGCCAAGTATGATGGAACTTGCCCATTTCTCAACCGGTTACGATGAAATTCGACATTATGTATTGAAAATGGGATTCTAAAATGTTGTTTGCATGAAATTCTGGAATATGGCCAAGTATGATGGAACTTGTCCATTTCTCAACCGATAATGATGAAATTCGACATGTGTGTTGGAAATGAGATTCTAAAATGTTGTTTCCATGAAGTTCTGGAATATGGTCAAGTATGATGGAACTTGGCTATTTCTCAACCGATTATGCTAAAATTCGACATGTGTTATGGAATGGGAATCTAAAATGAGTTTTGGGTAAAGTTCTAGAATATGTCCAAGTAGGATGGAACTTGGCTATTTCATAACCGATTATGATGAAATTTTATAAAAGAAAAGTTGGTGAATAGAAAACAATAATCACTTTGCAACCGTTACAAGCGGAGCACAAAATTGGCTCTCGCCCGAAAACATAAAATTATAACATAGTTAATTAAATAAATATTGAAGGCTATGAAATCCAAATAAGCCGATCCAAACGAAGTTCTCAAATTATAAATAAAACAGTATTAAAATATATTTGAGTGTAACTTTATTTCTTAGTATTAGAAAGTGTAGTGACTACGTAGTACCACCGGCAAGCGACGATTGCCTCGGCCGGTATTAGATTAATGGGTGTGCGCCGAGTGTGTTAACCACCATACACACGCACGCCAACCACCCATAAGTTCATTTCATATTTGCGGAATTTTAGTAAGCAGCCTGTAATAGTATTTTGAATGGATATTTTGTAATAACACCCGAAATGCTGTCATCGCTGAGGCTTACATTCACCGTAGTGTTAGATATTTAATTCTTAAAAAATTAATTTTTTTTAGTACAAACACTTTTAAAATTGATTTGTTTATTAATCATGACAAGTTTAATTTAGTTTGTTCCCATAGACTTCAAGAATGTAACGTAAATATATCCGATTTCAAGAATGTAACATAAATGTATATCCCTCAATGAATTAGAATATTTTCTTGAGGTTAACAAATCAAATAATTTGGCATTTATGGGTGCTATGAATCTAAATAGGGTTAGCCCCTTAATCTTGCATTACAAAATGTTGCATTACAAAATCTTGCATTACAAAATCATGCATTACAAAATCTTGCATTACAATATCTTGCATAACAATTTCCAGTACATTTATAGAATCGCGCGCACGATTCTATAAATCCACGGGAAATTGTTATGCAAGATAACAAATCGCATTGACAAAATTCTACTGTAGAATGATAACTATACAGTAGAATTTAGCTGAGATATCAAAAATCCAATGTCAGGAGTGGGATGTTGTAACATCACTTTCGATTTGAATCCGATAGATTTTATGTCTCATGTTTCAAGAATAAAATTTTATTCTATTTCGTCTTTCAATTACGCTGTTTTTCTTTGCTATCTCAACTTGCTCGAACAAAAGAACATTCTATTTCAACTTATACTCATGCTAATTTATCACTAAAATTTTTGTTTAGTGATACTTTATCGATTTGAAAGAAAAGAAAAGTACGCAACAAAAAGAGATCACAATAAAAAAGGCGTAATCAAAAAGCGACATAGAGTACAATTTTATTCTTGAAACATGAGACATAAAATCTATCTAATTCGAATCGAAAGTGATATTACAACATCCTACCCCAACCAGAATATTATGTTGAGATACTCTGGAAAATGGAGATTTCCATTTTAATTTTAATATTAGCCGTATTTCTTGACGCATAGTTATCCGGATCGCTATCTGCACAATTATTTTTATTTTATTTTTTTTAATTATATTGAACTTTATGAATACGCAATAAATATTATGTTAGATACTAAAGGCAGGTACAGCTACTAAAACTGCAAAATTATTTAAATGCGAGATATTGTATTTGTAAGATTTTGTATTTGCAAGATTTTGTTCTTGCAAGATTTTGTACTTGCATGATTTTGTAACTGCAAGATTTTGGGTTGGCAAGATTTTGATTTGCATGATTTTAAAAAAATGCAAGATTTTGTACTTGCAGGATTTTGTAATGCAAGATTTCGGGGCGCTCCCATCTAAATAATTTTCAGTTAAAAGAAAAATACAGAAAATTAAAACTGATAGTAGAAAAGGAAATATTGGCTGATTGGCCGCACTCAGTGTATTCGGTTTCATGACAAAAATAGCGACTATTTAATAATTGATAGCGGTAACTATACCGCAAGGATGGGTGCTAAGGCTCGTATTATTCTTAGTACACATTAACTCGCTTTGCAGTCTAAGGTTTAGAGGTAATTTAGTCGCATTTGCTCATGATACAGCTTTATTATATCGCGGTGTGATAGTTATGATCTTTTGCTACTACATAAATGATTTAATATGCACAACATGATTATGAGTCCAAAATCTAAAACTCTAAGTTTATGAATTTTGAACTGATTGATTGACGCGAACCACTGTCTCTAATTTGCTACAAATTGTCATGTAATGCCTCCAGAAATTTTTGTGTATCATGCACAAAAATTGATAGTGTCCGAGTTTAGATGTTTCGGTATAATATTTGATTTATAATTTAATTTTACATTACATGTAGAGTACGAATACGAACATCATTTGTATGGTGTGGAATTTGGTCATTTTCATCATAATTTTTTAATTAATTGGTTTGTGGCCACTATATCTCTAGTTAGATTAAAATTAGTTTATAAATTTCCTGATAAAATGTTTCTATTTATGTTTATATTTTTATAATTTGATATGATTGTGCACCTCACGCACTTCAATATTTGTATTTAATGTTTCATCGGAGTTCCCAAAATAAATATTTTGTAATATTTCAGGGAAATCTTATAATGTTATCTACTTTAATTTGTTAATAAAAAATTTGTTAGACAAGATGTTTTCTGAATTTGAACTTTTTCTGACCCCAAATCTATCTAGGTATGCAGCTTGCAAAGCTCTAATTTTTTGGCGTAGAGGATACTGTTAAAGTTAGTTGAGAATTTTTATATTGTCGTTATCAGCCAAAAGCCATAGAAAGTTATATGTGGAAAAATTTCGTTTCATAGTTTCTTGTGAAGAATTGTGGAAAATCCACGGATTCCAAAAAATATTTAAAACTATAATAGTATAAATCTCCTCCTAGAGTGTTATATCTGGAGATGGAATGCATTGACGTGATTTATTAAACGCTATCGCTTCAACAAAAATTCAGTATAGGTTTACCGTGGGAAATCTGGTAAAATTAAATTCAACAAAAATCATTAAAAACTTTGAATAAACTTTGCGTCTAGAGATGCCTTCAAAGAGAAAACTGGAAAAATTCTATCAAATTTCGGGCGGATAAATAAAAAATTGACAATGCAGATTGTCTTATTCCTGAAAATTAAAAATTCTATTATAATTTAATGATGGCTGTTGTTAGAGTAAACTGATTGACGATTCCGACAATATTCCAAACAACAAATTAATAACCATATGCTAATACATATTTGTTTTTGTTGATTACCCTTTTAACAATACGTCATAACAGCGGTTATATAGTTATGCAATTATTAATCACATTTAGATATGTTACAATGTCATTGATACATTTTCTTGGAGCGAAGCCTTATTACAGAACACAACCCGAGTAAATTTTGATGATTATTCCTCCCAGCAACGTGAAGGTACATTTTCTTTCAAATTTGCTCCTTGCGTTTTCCATTCCGGCCGATTCTGCAACGTTGGTAAATATTCCTGGAGCCACTTTTCCAAAAACATTGTTGTATATATTGAATAGATTGTCATCGATTGAGATGAGAAATATTAACGTTTTCGAACCTTGTTCCTGCAATAGTTTGCCGTGGCTGCCTGATTAAAAAATTGGCCCGTGTTAATGCGTTCATTCACTGTTGACATCATTTTTGAAAGGGCACAGAGGACATGAATATAATAAAGCTTCAATTTGTACGTATAATGTGTTGTATGAAGTGGTGTTTAACAGATTTAACGCCTGCTTTCCACAGTCCTCCAAACTTCGGAGCTCCCTAAAATTCCTCGGAATATTGCGGTTATTACAAATATCGTGGTTAGTTATTAAAGGCTTCTCTGAAATTCGTAACATTATTGCTATATACTTCGCTTGTACAGCATCGTCCTTAAAAAAAGCCGCGTAAATGTAGTGACTAAATCATTAGACGTAAGATCCCTGACTAGTCCTAAGTGAATAGATTTGGTTGCCATTTATATATAAATTATGAAATGTATCCCTTGTCATTTTTGGTATTTCAAAGAGAAGTTTATTGAATGCCCGGCATAATCAATTCCCACTTTCGAGAACGGTATGCATAGAACGGTTTTCACTAGAGAGCTAAATAATTTCCACATTAGTTAAGGTAACTTAGGTTTTGTATAGCACAAACATGCTACACATAAGGTAGTTAGTAAGGTAACCTCCCAATTTAACTATAACCATAGCGTTTGGAACAGAAATTTTATTTATATAAAAGACTAACTGAATTAGTGATAATTTATACAAAAAACAGTCTATGGCAGGTAACAAAACAAGTCCTAGTACACGATCCCAAGTAACATTTCATAGTTTCTTAATCGTTGCGAAACAGTTTCGCAATTATAATTGCCGTGATCAAGAGGCTGCTAATTAGTTGTATCAACGTAGCTATATCTCCCAGCACACGTTTATGCAACTGTAAGTCCACAACTATAGTTCTCGATGAGTTTGATAATAACGTTATGATTTTATAACTCGACATCTTTCGATTCGAAACACACGCTTTTTCACAAAAATTTAAATTTATTTAATTTAATTTAAACAATTTTTAAGTTTAAAAACACTTTCTTTATTTGTAAAATTATTATATTTTTATTTATACACTACTAGTTTCGAACATAATTGTTCATCATCAGGTAGTTTTTAAACTGAACCCACGGTTCAGTTTAAAAACTACCTGATGATGAACAATTATGTTCGAAACTAGTAGTGTATAAATAAAAATATAATAATTTCACAAATAAAGAAAGTGTTTTTAAACTTAAAAATTGTTTAAATTAAATTAAATAAATTTAGTTATGATTTTGTTTAGTTAAAACTGAGTAGGAACGGTGAGCTTAGACGTTGTGTAAATGTTGCATGTTAACCCTGTATAAACGTTACGTTGTAAAGTTATTTTAACGTTACGTTATAACGCTGAATAAACATTACATTGTTACGCTAAATAAACGTTACAACACAACGTCTGTTTATCGTTACTTCTCAACTTTGTAGTTGACAAATGTATATAACAAAACTTTTATACTAAATTGATCTCCATTTAAATTATACTGATTTGACTGATCGTCAAATAAAAAAGTGAGATATAAATCGCTTCAAAATTCTAAGAAAAATATTAAATATGAATGAATATGTAGATTAGCAAATTCAAATTCTTAAAAATAATTTTGAGGTTTACATTTAATTTAATTTGATTGAAAACATCGTTTAGCGTATTTTCTTGGTAGATCCAACAAAAAAATGAAAAATATTATAACAGCAATCAAACGTAATTTTCATATCAAGCCAAATTGAAGAAAATTGTGAATATGTCACCGTTTGGAAAATATTATAAAAAGTTAGTGTACGTTTCGACAGCAAAGTTCGTTGTTATTTTTGCAACGCTTCTCACACGGATAGTATACATATACAAAAAAAATGTGTATCGACACAAAATTTGTAACCCACACAAATAAAAAAAAATATTCAAAATAACAACCAAAAAGTACTAATGCCTAGATGTTTTTTGGTTGTTATTTTTACATTAGTACTAAAATACAAAATTTCCCCTACGAAATTATTGAACCACCCTATATTGTAAACACATTTTTATTTTGACGTTTATTGAATGTTTTAATTATACGACATGTAGAATATTATTTGTCCATTTTGAACAGATTTAAGGAATTTTAGGATTGAGTATGACCATCTGTAACATATAAAATGTGATTCGTGATAATTAAATCGAATTTTGGCGAGCTGTGCGCCAAAATTTGTGGTGATTGCCGAAATGCCTAGATCGAAAATATCACAAAATGCCAACATGGCAGCTGATGATGCCAAATGCATATATGCCAAAATGGCGGCTCAAAGTTATAAATAAATAAATAATTAATTTTAGATGTATATTTTTAAAGTATTCTAATCAATTTTGAATTAATAAATTCAGAATATAATCGGAAATCACTTTCTTGACACAATTCTCTTGCTTCGTGCGAATCTGAAGAATTTTCAAGCAGGAATTCTACTCAACCTTAAGCTTGTGTCATTCATTTACAACCAATTTCAAAATTGGATCAAACGTCAAAAAGTAGAAATACATATCCAAACAAAATACCCACACAACCATACAAAAAAATATTTCCCATTGTTAAAATAACAACGAGATTTGCGGTCGAAACCAAGACTTATCTTAAGTGGGAAAAATTTAGAAAGAAATTATCTAAAGACAATAGGGAGTGTGAAATAGTTGGTTTTGCCTCCTTGTTTTTTTTTGGCTTACAATTTACATTTGTCTCCGACGACGTGTATATATTTTTTAAATAACATTGATTATCTTAGCAGTTCCTCGATTTCCAATAATTTATAATTTATTTGAAGTTTTACATAAAAACAAGTTGTTTAACTCAAATATTCATTTTATTGTCCAAATTCAAATTCAAAACAAATTATTTCACATTATTATTATTTGTCAGTGATATCGCTCGGATGCTCATGGTCGGAACTTTCAATATGCCTAAAAATAGAAATAAAAAGAACGCTGTAAGATCTATAGTAGGTATAAAATTGTATATTTGTAACTAGTAAATTATTAAATATAATATAGAAATTGTACCGAATCCGTTCAACATGCATATTTCAAAACGGAATATTTCAAAATGGAATATGAAAATATGACACATGGTACACTATAGCATATTTTAAAATGGCATATTTCAAATCGGCATAATATGGTACGCTACGGCATAAGGTACACTATGGCATATCTCAAAACGGCATATTTAAAAACGGCATATGGTACACTATGGCATAAAGTACACGATGGCATATTTTCATATGGCATATGGTATAATATGGCATTTTCTAAAACTTGGCTATTTCTTAGCCGAGTATAATGAAATTTGGCAAGTGCAATGAAAATGGAATACATACTAAACCGGATTTTAGGCGAAGTTCTGTAATATGACCAATTAGGGAGGAACTTAACCTATTAATTAACCTAATATGATGAAATTCAACATTTACGTTAGAAATGGTCTTCTTAAAAGAATTTTAGGATGAATTTCTAGAGCATAGCCAATCATGATGGAACTTGGGTATTTCTTAAACGATTATGATGAAATTCAACAAGTGTGATGGGAATGGGATCCTAAAATGAGTTTTAGTAGAAGTTCTGGAAAATGATTAATTTTAATAGAATTTGTCTATTTATTGGCCGATAATGATGAAATTTGGAAGGGAGTGATGGAAATGGGATTGTTAAATGGTTTCTAGATTAAGTTCTGAGATATGGCAATTTTTATGCAATTTGGCTATTTCATAGTTGATTATGATGAAATTTGACAAATATGATGGAAATAGGATTCTTAAATGAATTTTAGATAAAGTTCTGGAATAAGGCCAATTCGAATGAAAATCGGCTATTTCTTAACCGATTATGATGAAGCTCAACAGTATACGATGGAAATGGGATTCTAAAACGGTTTTTATCATCAACTTATAAAGTTACCTTATACCTACCTTCTAAAATTGCCCCTTACCTATTGGATTTTTTTATCGCTTAATGCATTTTAATGAATTTTTTAATATTGGTAATAAAGATAAAATCGGGTATTGCTTATTAATATCTATAATTTTTCATTTTTATTTAAATCTAATTTTAAAAGTAAAAATATGTATAATGGCCCTTCCGGTTTATTCTTATCCATTGAAATTATTTTTAAAGAAGGAAATAATTTTATACTAACATCAAAATTTAGCAACATAATTGGATAATAGCGCATTTAGTGTAAAATTTTTTATTATTTTAGTAATGACTTTTTTCAAATCACTAGTATGAACTCGTTTATAAGACGAAAATACGTACGGTTTTAAAATGGTTTTTAGGGAAAACCACAGAGAATTTTCTTCTTAATTCTCTGTGATAAAACTCTAGATTGTTGTCAATTAGGTTGAAGCTTGAATATTTTTAACCGATTATGCTGAAGTCTGTAGTGACTCACACATTGTAATCATATAAATTTATTATTTGGTTTATATGAATTGCAATTCATTCGCCACCACATACACATTTGGGTTTACGCACAAGATTCCTCTTAGCGTAACTATTTTCATTTCCACCTAGCGTAAATGATACGGAACTCTAAAATTATATGTAGTGATATTTGTTCCATCTCGTTTTCGCTAGCGGTTTAAAAATCTTTCTGATTTGCTATTGTTCTGTTTTACTCCATCTCGTTTTCGTCACGACAACGATGATTTGACAATACGATTCTTCTCGTATGCCAACACCAATTTTTGGTGAGTTGGTCTGTCAACACCAATTTGGCATGGATATAAAAAAAATAAGATAGTTGGATTTTCTACCTTGTGCGAAACGGTCTTCTGTACTACGTACAGAAAATATTAATCATTTTATTCTTTAAAAATATTTAAGGCGTCAGCCATTATTAATATTTTAATTAATCGGGCCCACGCTTTATGTGCTACATTTTTTATTATATAACGTGGTGGTAATTAATAATTAATTAAGTGAACTATAATGTATTAACGTAAAATTAATTTCTAATTATTATAAAATAATTTGTGTAATCAAAGTTTATTGTGCATTATTCAATAAATTGAAATTTATAAAAAATTTTATACTGTGAAATATTACGGTGGTGTTTAATTTTTGGAGAAGATTAGTGCCGCTATCCCCACACGGGATATATTATATATAGGGTGCTTAAGCTGGTCCTAGAGTTGACCATATAACACACGCACAACCCCTATAAGTCCATTCTCTTAATAGAATTTTCCTTCACTTAACGCATTTTCCTTTAAACCGTTACCTAGCAGGGTTATCCTTCAATTAGTAGAATAATCCTTTATTTACTTAAATTTTCCTTCACCTATTAGAATTTTTCTTTAATTAAAAAAATTTTCTGTCGCTTAATAGAATTTCGTTGTACATAATTCAAATGGATACATTTTGATAAACACAGGTTTAGAAATTAAAAAAATATTAAACGTTTTAAATTTAAAATTTATCAAATCATACATGCAGTAGTGTACCTTATACCCTATTGAACCATATACCATTGGGATCGGGGTATTTGCCTGCAAGACACATCTTGTTTTGCCGTTCAATCTTGTTTTTTGAATTCTTACCGTATAAAAAATAGTTTACCAAAATTGTGTTGGACAAAATCTTGTTTTTTAAAGTTTTGTTTTCCGAAATAATTATTTTGATTATTTTATAGTGAAATATTGAATATTTAGTGAAATAGTTTTTCTGGGATCGATATAACATATTGCATTAAAAAAATATTGTTTTTTCTATTAATCTTGCAACTACAAAATGTTGCAACTACAAAATCTTACAATTACACAATCTTGCATAACAAAATAGTGCAATTATTTTGCTTTTTAGTAGATGTCATTAATAAATTCCATATAATCCACTCCTACGTGCGGCACACAGTGCGACATGTTTGCTGATCCCGGCTCCTACGTCCCCTGAAGTTCAAATCTAAAGCCCCTCGGAGGGTTAAGCGGAGGGGAGCGCAGCGACCTCCCCCGTGCCCATGAGAATTACCAAAGCCGTTAGTCTCTTCAATTCTAAGTTAAATTAGTCGATGTCATTTTTCTTCAATTTATTTTCCTCACAATAGAGAAAAAAAATGTACGGGAAATTGTTATGCAAGATTTTGTATTGCAATAATTTATAATTGCAACATTTTGTAATTGCAATATTTTGTAATGCAAAATTTTGTATGCGAAATTTGTAAATGCCAATGCAATATTTTGTAATGCAAGATTACATACCCAACCCAGTTTTTCTAAGTCCCTTATTTTAAGTTAATTTTTCACAAGAGCAGGTATTTATGCACATTAAGATAAAGGTTCAGATTCAATTAAAAAAAAACAAATTTTAATAATTAATTTGCATACACACATTTTATTTAAAATTATAATTTCACAAGTTAGTTTCTCTTCTTGAGCTATGCTTGAAAAAATATAATAAAAATTATACTAAATTTAATGGATTAGTGCCTTTAAGGGAAGACATTTCCTCTTTAGGCCGTCGATTTATCGTGATATATTTAAGCTCTTTTTATTTTTCTAGATATTTTATTTGGAAATAATTGTTCACCAGATCTCAGTTTGTCGATTCGGTTTTTAATAAATATTTGTTCTTTGCCAAATTCATCTATTGATGATTCCCAAATAAGTTGGGTAAAATGAAATAAACAACCCTTAAAAATTACATCCGTCAGGAAATTTTTTAGTACAGAAACTGAAGCTAGCTCGAAATCTGAAATAATTCTTGTAGGATGTAAATTAATGGAATGAGAACAAGCAATTTCGAATAGCTCATAAAAAACTCATAATATGAATTTTTACTCGGCTATCGCCTCGTGGGACAAACTTATCCTTGTGGATAATATCTCATTTTGCTCACTAGTACCATAAATAACTACTGTCCATATAAAAAAGGAAACAAGTTTTTGGTGACAAGATTTTGGAGAAAAGAGTTTAGAAACAGTATTTTGAAAAATAGTAAGACGTGGCCAACCCTATGCCGTTACGTACCATATGTCTGCTTTAAATATGCAATTTTTAAATATGCCATAGTGTACCATATGCCGTAGTGTACCATATGTCGATTTGAAATATGCCGTTTTGAAATATGACATAGTGTATCATATGCCGTAGTGTATACCATATGCCGTTTTGAAATATGCCATTTTTTCATATTCCGTAATGAAATATGCCGTATCGACCGGGATCCAAATTGTACATATTTTGGATATCTGCCTATTCTCGTTTTGGTCTAGAACTGTGTTGGCTATCAACTCGTTTATTTCAATAAATGAACTGAATTTTTTTTTTGCTGTACCACCCCAGGAATAATCAACTAAAACGTCGTCGGTAAAGAGAAACTTGGCGATAGTGCTTTCTGTTTTAATACCGTCCGTTCGTCCGAACTTCGACAACTTTTACAACTATAAAAAATCAAACAAATTTTATTCAAGTAGTGATTTTAAGTAGTATTGTACAATTAATTCGGTAAGACTATGTCTTTTTACTCAAATTTCTTGTTTAAACAAATGAATTATATAACCAACTATGTATATTGCCGAGTAAATATTCTGCGACTGAATATTTCTTTATAATTATTGTGCATTTTAAGAGATAAGCTCAATTTACACCTCTCATAAACGTGAGCCTGGAAGTGGAACCTTGTTAAATTAACTAATTTATTGCACAGTGAAAATCGCCATGAACAAAATTCTGTGGTAGATATAAAAGTTTAATTTATTTTTCCATGAATTTTTTGAAACCAAACAGTTGGATTTACATCAACAAGAAAACCATGACATATACATGCAATTTAGTTCATTGATTTACCTGACATATATAATTTGGTTCATTGAAATCGATGGTTTGCATGAAGCGATTTTTATTGGATCATTTAATTTTTAATACTTACAAATATCAACAAAAAAAAGTGTCGACGATTTTGGGTTCACCCGTATTTGAAATTACGAAATGAAAACGGGCGATTTGAAACTGCTTTCAAGTCATAGGGTTTTCTATAAAAATTACCACTTTTCATTATATGCAAAGTAAACACACGACCTAAAGATGCTATCCCACCACTGATGCGTTTTGCTGTAGTGCTAGAATTCCTAGGAATGATACCTCGTCATCTTTCATCAATAAATCGATATTTATCATCGATTTTGGGCAATTGACGTACATCTGATAAAGTAAACCAAATTCGCAATATTCTATAAAATTATGTTAATTCAATAGCTGGTAGCGTTGCTTGGCAAGAAAATATTAAATAATGAAAACAAAAATTAAAAAATACAAATATTTTATTTATTAATTCAATAATTATTTGTATTATAAATCATTCTTTCGCTTCTCTTTAATTGAGTTGTATACGTTTCCGAAACGAACGAGAAATTTAAATCGGTGATAGTCGGCTCATCTAATTGTTCAAACAATTTTTCTAGCTGCAACCAAATATGAAAATGCTTCACTTTTTCAGCTTCTGATTTTTCTTTTAGTTTTGATTCCAAAAAATTTGAAATCGATGTTCCGACAAGATGAGCCGCTTTCATCCCCATATCATCGTGCTGTTTTTTTTTTTGTGGGTCATGTAGCTATAGTTACTGGTTGTTGGTGTTTCGCATCTTTCATTATCAGAGATTATTGTTGCTGGTCGGAAACTAGAGCTATCATCACCACCTAATGAAATCGTCTGACGCAAACTAGACGAAGAATTTTCGTCTATAGAAACTATAGTTCGTCACACAATTGATCTGCTTCGTCATCCACAACAACATCGTAGTCCTACGTGGATAATATCTCCACTTTTCAATGGTGCTTTTTTCTCTTTGCTTTTAATGTAGCGATGCGTATCCTTAACTTGTTTCCACAAATTTTTTGCTTATCGGCAATATTTACGCAACCACTTATAAGGACTGGAATGAGCGATTGTATGAATTAAACCATCTTGATGATCGTTCATTTTATCATGCTATGATATCCGACTATATTGGCAGCATTCCGAGATGTATAGAAAATGTTATTGGTAAACATTCGAAAACATTATAATCTGTCATCAAACTTAACCATTGATGAACTATTGGTTTTAACTCGAGGGATATGTTCTTCTCCACAGTTTATATTATCAAAACCAGAGAAGTATGGAAGTCAAATATTCTGGCTACGGAACGTAAAGAACTCTTACCGATTAAACGCAGAAGTGTATGTTGATGGGCAACTAGGAAGACTTCATTCGGTTGATTACACCTTGAATTTAGTCCATTGGATATCCGCACCGTACGTCAACAAAGGAAGAACAATTACCATGAATAATTTTTTCACTATTTGTACTTTAGCCGAGCAACTTTTACAGCAAAAAAACCCGCACTAATTGGAACAGTGGTACAAAATAACCCCGATTTTCCCAAAGAGTTTAGTACTAGTAAGGCGGGAAAAAAACGAGAACTAAAATTTTCAAAATTTTGTTTTGATAACAACCTAACACTTGAAAGTTTTATCCTAAAGAACATCTTTTCTAACAGAATTGGTTATGCAACTGGTGCAAGCCAGCTCTCCAACCCTCGAAATTTAAAACAAAAAACGTAAGGACAGCAATCAACCTAATAGGTTATAAAGTGTTACTAACAAGACGGTAATCAACAGGGGATGAAGTGACGACTAAGGCCCCTGGCAAACGACCAAGATTGAAACCTCGATCATCTAATATGAAAACAAGAACAAGATGTAATTTTTGTAATGAGCCATCTTGTTCAAACCACACCAAAATCCTATGTATAGAATGCATCAAAGAATAGGAAATGGTTTCGGATGACGCATCTGGTTTAAACAATAAGTAATAAGAAAATAAATAATTTTTATTTACTTTTCCTATGAAATATATGAAGATATCCATGGGGTCAGATTGACCCCTATATACAGGCAACGTGATAGTAAGCTATACACATAATGATGGTTAAAATAAATTTATGTAACTGAATGGAAAAAAAGGAAAATATTTTAGAGGTTTACGTTGCACTACGGTGACATTTTAACTTAAAAGTTAACCATTTACTAATTCGATCTGCGAGAATTGTGAAAATAAATCATCTTTCAGTCATCTCATCAGGCTATCGCTAATGAACTGCTAACCTTATTACTCTGATTTATTCCTATATGTAAAATCAACCATGAACCTTGTAGTATTAGCGAATTTTACGCTAATCATCTAAAAAATAAAAATGATTGTGGCTTTAATACGTTAAAACAACGTTATGATTAAACTAGCAAGTTTCATAGGCCCAATAATTGTTTTTAAATCGGTTTAAATTCAACCGAGAAGTTAAGAGTTAATTCAATACCTCGCACTGAACCCAGTTTGTTATGCTACATCTTAGGTTATTTGGCAACCAAGTTTGTGAATTATTTACTTGGGGAACAGTTGAAATCCACCACTTTTAAGGAATTGAGATAATCCATCTTTTAATCTAATGGCTGCATATTATCGTATCAGCGCATACCATCAAGTTATCGACATAAAAATTGTTAGGTTCATATTGTGGACGTTGAACCATATAAGCAACGGTTTTCAATGAAAAATGATTAGCTGAGCTGGCTCGTTTTGCTAAAATTATCGGTTGATAATCACCTTGAGATGATGTTACCAGTATTTGTCGATACATCTTTTAATGTTAGTACAAAGTGCCACTTTGTTTACTTCCGAAACCGCAGTAGATCATTTTGGAATAGTGAGTTGAGTGAGACGGTTTTCGATGTCTTGCAAGATGCATCAAAAACAGCACTTATATCTGTATCACCATATTCCATATGGCCAAGTGCTATGTTCCCATTGATAAATGCGATATACTCGTTTTAATGTTTAATTTGAATTTTTGTTCCATAGCAAAGAGTTTTTAAATCGGGTTGTTCAATGAATCGTCCAATGGTTTTCCTAATACCTGGCGCTGGGACACTTATGAAAGTGGCATTGAGATATCTGCAGCAATATCATAACAGTTGGTAATGTTGATATTGACTGCTGTGTTTTTAATTTATTAAACGAGTGTGTTAAATGAAAACCCATCAATGGTTTGATTGAAAGTGGAATTTGGCTCGTTTGCTGCGATTGCGTTAAATATGAGAAATTTGCAGGATCACCTTAGCTTTTGCGGTTGTGCCTTTTACGGTTGTAAATTAGTAACCGATGTTGCAAATTGTTGTTGAAAAGATAGGCACATGAAAAAGCGAATTATGGCGACTGTTCCATTTGCGCCAGGCTTTATGTGCTTATATGATTTGCAAAATTTTTTTTGTAAATACAACTTAAACAATTGTATCATAATTGATTTGCCCGAACAAATTATTCATAGAATAAGGAACAGTTTTTTTTTATACAGTTGACTTTGACCTATCTTGATTAATTTCGTCATCAAGTTCACTTTAAAATTAGAATGATCCACGGATTTTGCCATTTCGTCTGCCTTAGCTAATGATTCTAATAATCTTTTTGACGTTGCGCCTGTTATGTTACGTAAATCTATAAAATCTTTGGTCAGTTATGCAATAATGTTATTTCGACGGCTGAATCTTTTTTTTAACTTTCCCTATGCTTCCAGATAGTTTTCATATAAATTTGTGACTACTTGCGGCTAAGTCTCTTAGCAACTAGTCAAGTACTCGATTTTCTATGAATTTGACAAGCGACGACCATGGTGACAGCGATTTCATATAAATTTTGAAATCGATGTTGGTAGATTAGTCTCCTTATGGTCAGATCATTTTTTTACGATTGGGCATATTTGATCAATAACCATGTCATAAGCTCATTCAATGTACTGCAATTGTGGAACGTTCATGTTCTGAATTTAACCACAATGCTTTAAATAGCTTTTACGATTTCGTTGTAATTGGCCACTTCATCAGGCAGTTGCAGCAACTCATCTTCAGATTGGTGAAAATCCATCCAACCAACTTCTAACTTTTCAAGCCGCGCTTTTATTGCTTCACATGGTGATTCAATGGTAACCTTGGTTACAAAAGCAAGTGTATTTTTTATTGTTGTTTTGCAGCGGGACTGTTTTTTCTCAATGTAACGGGATTCATGTGAACTGATTTTATTTTTACCACTTTAGAGTTCGGAGATGGATTGCATTGAAGTGATTTGTCAATGGCTATCGCTGGAAAAAACTTCAGTGCAATATTCTCTTAAGGAATCTTGGAAAATTCGATTTTCCAAAAATTATTAGAAACTTGGTATAGAATTAGCCTCTGAATTGTTAAGCCTATGCAGGTTAGATTCCCCGTGAGAAATTTTGGATAGTTTCCAGCTGAAAGTAAAAATTTGATAATGCAGATTTTGTTATCCTAGCCGAAAATGAAAAATACTTTCAGTCCAAAAATTACTATGGGTGCTTAATAGCATTGAAGACTTTTGTCAATATTAAATTTATCTCCAGATATACCTAATGCTCTAGACGCTGAATTTCTGCAGCTTCTATGTTTTTTGGAAAATCGAAATTTTCCAGATTTTCCACAAGAATTTGCACTGATTTTTTTGTTTTAGCAATAACTTTATTGGTAAATCACATCAATGCACTGCTTCACCCAGGCATAGTACTATAGAGGCTGATTTTATACCAATTTTGGATATTTTTTTGGATTCCGTGGATGGCGAGGTGAGTCGTTTTGCCACAATGAATATTGACAAAAGTCTTCTATGCTAGAATCGCGTAATAATGACTTTATTTGAAACTTTCGGTTGGATATAAACATTGTAATCTGCATTATCGACTTTTTACTTTCGGTTAACTTTAGGATGGTTGTAAAGGCAGTGAGGTTTTCTTCGCATTCAATCAACTTAACCAAAATTCAAAAAATTAAATAATTGATTATGTAATATACAAAACTAGCCCTCGACTATAACGCAAGATAACCAAACAATCATAACTGTACAAATTAGTTAAGTCATTGTGCCAGATACATCAGTGTATATACGCATTTTAGCCGACAGATAAAAACGGGGAAAAAATAATTGAAATAATTTTATTTGATTGATAAGATAAATTGCTATTTTGCCAGCGTTGGTTAGAACAATGCCACTGTATATAGTGAAATAGTTTCCTTTTTGTTATATAGTATGGTATATGTATATAACACAGAGGTTATATAGAGATATACGGGTTTTGTTTTATATACATAAAAATGTAATTACGAAATGTTATTACTACAATTAATTTTCACATATGTACATACATACGTGTACGTATACATCTATATAGAGAGCGAGAGATGTGCAGATGATTAATTGCTAAATAATGATTTTGAATTCGTTAAAAAAGAACTTGGATATGCTCCATTTATCCATGTAGCTATGTTGCAAAAAAAAAATTGTAGGTGGTTTCAAAAGAGAAGCAGATTAATCAAACGGATAGAAATTTGTGTTTTGTGTATTCCTTTCTATAGAGCAGAAAGATGTGATTGATATTATGTGTAGAGAAGTTTAATACAAGAAGAGAAGTATCCTGTTTTGCTTCTTAGTTGTATGATGTCGAAGATCTTTTCAATTGTGTTATTGATTTAACCAGCCTACATTTTGAATGTGTTTTCTAAACAAATAAATATTTCGGTACAAGTGTATGCCTACACATGTATGAGTATGTAGAACAATAATTAATTATGTATGTATAAACTCCTTCGCAGAAACTACACAATGAGTAGGTATACGTAAATAAAGTATATGTGGAGGCAGGATGTGTAACAAATATGTCGACATTAGTCTAAATATAGGTAGATAGACTTTTGTTTACGAAATAGGTTCGATGAATGATGAAATTTCATTAACCTAATTAGTTTTTATGCTGATTTTATGAAAATTTCATTGTGTAGAGACCGTTGCTAATTAATTTTTTGGAGGCTACCACGAAATTAGTTGGCCATATTTAATAATCTTGAATTAAAAAGGAGAGGGAATCGATGCATATTAATAGTGTTAATTAAAGAAATTATTTTACGAATAATTAATATGACCTTCTTCAAGACAAAGAATTAAAAATAGTTATTTACAATTTTAAGAGTGACCTATAGGTAAAATTTGCAAGATCCGAAACAGAAAAGAATCATGTACCACTTATATGAGATCATCGTTATTGTAATACAATTTCAAACACATGTGCTATTGACCAAATCAAAGTGTTCTTCTTCTTTTACTCCTACATATTTCCGAAATAAGTACACTTATTCCTTCTATATGGTAATTGTCCACATAGGTTTACACTTTAACTGTGATGCTCTTGCAACATTTTGAATAAAAACTCTCAAATAAAACTCTTTAATTAAAGCTTTCGGACTGGGATTTTTACTGATCTCTGGAAAATATCCTTCATTCGTCCATTTTGTAAATTTAGCAAAAGATGTGAAATTTTTGAGGTATCTGCCACACCCAAACTCTTCGAAGCCATGGTATAGAGATTTTTGTTTGTTCATGTGAAATCTTTTATTTTACCTGCACAATATCGGTTAAATCCTGGAAGATCTACAATTACCAATCTGACCTCGTTCTGTGGATATTTATACAGTAGGATCGAGGACAGGCAACAACACTAAATTTACAAAGCTTTTGATAAAAAGTAAACTAAATTGTGAGTACATTTCTATTAAATGGTAACGAATTTATAAAATTTCTTAGTAAATTGTAGAACTCGTTAGTCATTGAGAGATTGACTTTGAATGAGTCGGACGTTAGGTTCGGGGTTGCGTTGAAGGTTGAGTTGTCGAGTAATTTTTTTTTTTTTTTTTTATCAATTTATTTTCTTACAACTGAGACCGTGCTTAATGCTCATCTAGCAATTTTTCTTTTAAATACAAATTTTTATATTTCTAGTAAAATTCACGTTTGTTGGGGTGTAACCCACTGGTTAGTCCCATAACTAATTAAACCTATTTACTAATTTTAGTTTGGTAAGTTCACTAGGTCAAGTGGCCTCGTTCTTTGGAGTCTTCTTTCGACGACAGGGTTATCTATCATATGGCGAATGTAGGGGTTTCCATGTTCCTGGAGCCTTATTTCGTGTTTTGCAGCATTCATTTTTATTTCATCTTTGATGTATTTTATCCGTAGGTCCCTGTGAAGATCTACATTTCTGGCGTAACACGGATCATTGACGATGCTACGAAGAACCTTGTTTTAAAACGTCTGTATCATTTTGACGTTTGTTTGATTGGTACATCCCCAGAGTTGTATACCGTAGGTCCAAATCGGCTTCAAAATTTGCCGATATAGCAGCAGCTTATTGTGAATTGTAAGCTCAGAGCTTCTACCTATGAGCCAATACATTTTTCTGAACTTTATGTTAAGTTCTTCTTTTTTCTTTTTGACATGCTCTCTCCCCTTGAGCTTGGCATCGAGGGTCATGTCAAGGTATTTAGCTGTATTTGCATATAGCATGAGTCGCGAGTTAATTTCTATAGGTAGATGGTAAGCCTTTTGATACGTAAAATTAATATGCGTGGATTTTGTCTCATTAAGCTTGATTTGCCAACGCTTTGTCCAGTTACAAACCGCATTGGTCATCCTCTGGAGTTTGCTCGTTGCATCAGCCACATTACCTTCAATTGCCATAATTGCTGTGTCATCTGCAAAGATGGCTATGGTTCCTTCAATTGTGGTTGTTATGTCGCTTTTATATAGTAAATACAGGATCAGTCCTAAGACACTCCCCTGCGGGACACCGGCAGAAATTTTCTTTAGCTCAGAGTATTCATCCTCATATTTCACTCGAAAGTGTCTATTGGATAAATAAGATCTTAGTATGGCATAGAATTGTCTCGGTAGATCTCTATGCAGCTTGTATTCCAGACCACTGTGCCAGACTTTATCGAATGCTTGCGCGACGTCCAGGAATATGCTTGAGCATACTGTTTTACGTTCTAACGTTCTTTCAATTATGTTGGTGATTCTATGGGCCTGTTCAATTGTAGAATGTTTTTCTCTGAAGCCAAATTGATGTGGAGGAATTAGTTGTCGGTCCTCAATTATTGGTTTAAGCCTCTTTAGTAATAATTTTTCAAAGAGTTTTGACATAATTGGCAGCAGAGAAATTGGCCTGTATGATTTTTTATCGTTAGGTGGTTTATCAGGTTTTGGTATCATGATTACTTCTGCTACTTTCCATTGATTCGGAACATATTTTAACCGAAAGCTCGCATTGATTATGTGTAGTAGCTTACGAAATCCTTTGTTAGGTAGAGCTTTGATAATTTGGCAAGTAATCAAATCATACCCTGGGGCTTTTTTAACATTCATGTTACTTTTCACTTCTTCTTTTAATTCTTTGAGAGTTACTGGCCGTATTTCAAACTCATCCAGCTTGTGAATAGATATTATATTTTCATTGGCAGTTTGTCTTGGTAGTGGTTGGAAGGTTTCCTGGAGATACTCCGCAAATAGATCAGCCTTCTCTTTGTGTTCTTATGTGGATGTTGGCTAAAAACGATTTTAGTTCACTTGTCCCCACGCTTGGCAGCGCTGACTACTTTTTTTTTTTTTACATGCAAAAACAAGTAAAATCATGTTTACAAATATGTACAAGTTTCTTGTCTAAATTAGTGGATGTCCCCCTACTTTTTTTGTATGATTAATAAAGATGAGTATGTTGCGATTAATAATAAATATCAAATTTTAAAATTAATTTAGCCGAAATTAATAATTTAATGAAACTTTCAAGACCCATTTTGGCCATATAAAACTACATACGAAATATATTAGCCGCCAGTCAGCAAGCGTTGGAATTATATTTGGGAAAGTCACTAATTGCATGAAATAACAAATTTCACAAAACTAATGATCTACAGGGAGCTCCTAATAGAAATGGACAAAAAAAAATTCTTGAACAAAAAAGTCAACATAACTTCACAAAACGCAAATAATGGTCTGTGTTTAACCATTAAATTCTTGTAAATTTAAAGCTTTTCCAATGATGTTATGTTAAAAAAATAATAATTATTATTTTTTTAATCAATAACTTTGTTTTGCATTTCATATCATGGTAATTTTCTTTTATTTATTTAAAACTTTAATTTTGTTGTTTTTTATTATAGATGAAAAATACGTCAAATCACAAATTTGGTATATGGGACCGGAAGTCGTGTTTAAATTTTTTATTTTTTATGTTTTCAATTGGTAGTACTAGTTAAAAAAAACATTTTGTAGAAAATGATTTTTTGTTGTTGTTGTTGTTGTTTAAAATACAGGGTGTCAAATTTTGAGAAAAATGATAAACATGATGTTGTGTTTATGGCTATAAAAGGAAAAATAAATATCCGATATTTATGATATAGGGCTCGTTTTAAAGGTAAGTTAATACGGATTAATAAAAAAATATAAAAATGGTAAGTTCTTTAATTTCTTCATTTTCAAATTTCCCGCCAAAATTTTATTTTTGAATTTTCTCAATGATCGTCCAATTTTTTTTTTTTTTTTTTTTTTTTAAATTTTACGTCATTTAATTCTATTGAACATACTAAAAAGCGCTAGTAAAATTTTTCGTTTTCGTGCAAAATACGTTTAAGTATGACAATCTACAAATTTATTATATTTAAACGTATTTTACACGAAAACGAAACGAGATGCTGTCCTGATTTTTTAGGATGTCTAATAGAACTAAATGGGGAAAAAGATAATAAAAAAAAATAAAAATAAAGTAATTTTGAGAAAATTGAAAAAAACTGTTTCGGCGGCCATTTTGAAAAAATACACATGAAAGATTGAACCATTTTTATAATTATTTTATAATCCCTATTCATTTATCTTTAAAATGAGCCCAATCTTATAATTTTCGAATAATTAATTTTCTTTCTAGAGCAATAAATACAATACCAAGTTCATTGAATTTTTAAATATTTGACACCCTGTACCTTAAAAACAACAACAACAACCAAAATCGTATTCCATAAATTGTTCATTTTATTCAGTGCTTCACATCCAAAACATAAAAATTATAAAATTCAAACTTGACTTCCGGTCACATATAAAGATATGCAATTTGACGTATTTTTCTCCATAGTGAAAAATTCGTCAAATCAAATTTTTTCTGAAGTTATATTTTAATTTTTATATTTTTATGTTTCGAATGTGTAGCACTATATTAAACAAAACACTTATGGAAAATAATTTTCTTTTTGGTGTTGTTTTTTAAGATACAGGGTGTCAAATATTTAAAAATTCAATGCACTTGGTATTGTATTTATTGCTCTAGAAAGAAAATTAATTATTCGAAAATTATAAGATTGGGCTCATTTTAAAGATAAATGAATAGGGATTATAAAATAATTATAAAAATGGTTCAATCTTTCATGTGTATTTTTTCAAAATGGCCGCCGAAACAGTTTTTTTCAATTTTCTCAAAATTACTTTATTTTTATTTTTATTTTTTTTTATTATCTTTTTCCCCATTTAGTTCTATTAGACATCCTAAAAAATCAGGACAGCATCTCGTTTCGTTTTCGTGTAAAATACGTTTAAATATAATAAATTTGTAGATTGTCATACTTAAACGTATTTTGCACGAAAACGAAAAATTTTACTAGCGCAAGTTTTTAGTATGTTCAATAGAATTAAATGACGTAAAATTTAAAAAAAAAAAAAAAAAAAAAAAATTGGAAGATCATTGAGAAAATTCAAAAATAAAATTTTGGCGGGAAATTTGAAAATGAAGAAATTAAAGAACTTACCATTTTTATATTTTTTTATTAATCCGTATTAACTTACCTTTAAAACGAGCCCTATATCATAAATATCGGATATTTATTTTTTCTTTTATAGCCATAAACACAACATCATGTTTATCATTTTTCTCAAAATTTGACACCCTGTATTTTAAACAACAACAACAAAAAATCATTTTCTACAAAATGTTTTTTTTAACTAGTACTACCAATTGAAAACATAAAAAATAAAAAATTTAAACACGACTTCCAAAAATTTGTGATTTGACGTATTTTTCACCTATAGTATATTGAGTTTGATCAAAAACAACAAAATTAAATTTTTTTAAAAATGAATGAAAATTACCATGATGTGAAATGCAAAACAAAATTATTGATTAAAAAAGCATAATTATTTATTATAATGAAATAAAAATGCATTTAATTGGCATTTTATTTAAACACTAATAACATTTGTTGTTGAGTATTGGTTTATCACACAAAAATTTCATTTCATATACATGTGTATATGTTCATACAACTTCATTTGGGGCTATGTAGAAACATTAATTTATCACTTTGATTCATTATTTTCCCCTTAAAATTTATTTTGCAGTGTTGTCATTTTGTGGTGATATATGTTCATACAACTTCATTTGGGGCTATGTAGAAACATTAATTTATCACTTTGATTCATTATTTTCCCCTTAAAATTTATTTTGCAGTGTTGTCATTTTGTGGTGATATATCACATTTGGTGATACTTTGAGAAAAAGAAATTGTTGTAGCTTACTGCGGTGTCATCATGGATGAACAACGCAACGTGTTATATTATTTGAATGAAAAAGATCACAACATTTTCCGTCTTACTTCTACAAATGCAAGAAATAGTTTATTTTGAGTTTGTAAACAACAATTTTTTTAATATGGAGTTTGGTTAAAAACAACCCTAATAAAATTTCAAAAATATGAATGAAATTTACATTGACGTGAATTATAAATAAATGATATATACATATTCACAAAATAATCATTTATATATTTTTGAAATAAAATGAATGGGTTACTGTTAAATTTACAAGAAAATCGAGATATGAAAATCAATAATTATCTAAGTTTTGTGTAATAAATTATATGGTAAAAGAACACTTCGGTTTCAATAATGGTCGGTGTTTAAACATCAAATTTGAATTAACTAAAGGGTTTTCTAGTTATGTTACGTTAAAAATATAATAATTAGTCATTTATCAATTAACAAATTTTTTGCACTTCGTGTATTGGTAATTTTCCTTCAATTTTTTAAAACTTTAATTTAGTGGCTTTTGATCAAACTCCATATAGTTTGATAAAAAACCAATTAATTAAAATTTAAAAAAAATGAATGAAAATTACCAAGACACGAAGTGCAAAAAAACTGTTGATTAACAAAAGACTAATTATTATATTTTTAACGTAACATAACTAGAAAACCCTTTAGTTTATTTAAATTTGATGTTTAAAGACCGACTATTATTTACATTTCAATAAAAAATAAAAACAAAACATATTTAACTCGTATTCTACTTTTGGGTGATAAGCGGGAATAGTAAAAACATGATCTATGGAAATATAGTAAATAAAAATGCATTTAATTGCATTTTATTTAAATATTAACCATATTTTCTGTGTATCATTTTATCACCAGATATACTTAATAGAACTTCATATAAAAAGTTCATATAGTGACATTTGAGGTTATGAATAAACGTCAACTTATCACTAATATTCATCATTTTCCCTTTTAAAATTCATTTTGCAGAGTTGTGCTTGTAGACTTTCTCCAATTTTTTATATCACACAAAAAAAGTCTCCACTAGTGATATAAAAGTGTGATATAGCACCACAAAATAACCACCCAGGTGAGCTTAGCTGACTTAGTTGGGGTAATTTGTTTACTGTGGAAGTGCATATTACAGTTGTATATTACAGTTGCTTTCAACAATTTAATTAAAAAATGGAGGTGTGGCCAACACACGACTTTCTTTTACGAACAGCGAATTTTGAGAAACTTTTATAATTCAAATTTCCCGCAAACTTAATTAAGATTGTTTTTATTATTTCATGTTTTCTGTAAATTGTATATTTTTGAAATATTTGCAAAATAAATTTTCTGTTTTACGGAATCTGGGAGCTGGGAGCTGGGACCCCAAAATTTATGTAAAAAGTTTAAACATGAAGTTGCAGTTTGATTGGTTAAACCATTTGGACTACAAGTTGACAGACATATATACCAACAGACACCACTTCAAAACTCAATTTTTTGACCTCATTAGTACACACGTAAAAGAAATAAAAGGTGATATTTATGAATTTAAATTTTTTCTTTTAATTTTTTGGAATTTGTATTAGTGATTTTTTGTAAATCATATACTTTTTAAAATATGTGCAAAACACATTTTCGGGCCCAAGAGAGTGGCCACTTCCGGTTGACCGATTTGGCAATTTAACATACATGTAGGCTAAATATTTTTATAACGTACAGTACGTCACTGAAGTGTGCAAATTAATTATAATTAGCATAATTGGGCTAATACACACAATAATTAAAATGACAAATGCAAGAACTGCTGTAACTCCCTGTAAAAAAGTGTGGGGGGGGGGGGGGGAAGCAGGAGTTGCGAAATATTTTTGCAATTATAAAACGATATATATACTTAAGTATTACGAACCCTAATAAGTCGTTAAAAAAGTTAAGAAACATGAAAAAATGATGAATTATGTAATATTTGCATTAAAAACCGGAAGTATGTCACTGTAGTGTGCAAATTAATTATAATTAGCATAATTAGGCTATATATATACATATATTTATGTGTTGGCAAAACAATATTTAATTTTTTTTTTATAAAATTTTTAAATTTTTTTTAAATTTTTTTTTAAATTTTTAATTTTTTTAAATTTTTAATTTGTTTATTTTTATTTTTTTTTTTGATTTTTGGAAACATTTTGTATTAGTAATTTTTTGTAAACCTTATACTTTTTAAGATATTTGCAAAACAAATTTTCTGACCCAAGGGAGTGGCCACTTCCGGTGGACCGATTTGAAGTAAAATTCACTGGGACCTCCCAATTTATCCAAAAAGCTTAAATCTGAAGTTTCAGTTCGATTGGTTAAGCCATCTGGACTGTAGAGAGGACACAGACTGACAGACGGACAGACAGACGGACAGACAGACGGACTGACAGACAGACATCATTTCGAAACCCACTTTTTCGGACTCAGGGGACCTCAAAACAGATAAATCTTCAATAATCTCAAGGTCGAAAATTTTCATGATTACTATACTTTATTTTACTTACGTAAAAGAAAGTAAAAGTTAGCAAACACTATAATTTTCTCATCGATAAAACAAACGATTTTGATAAAAATTTCTAGATACACGGTAATTCAATGTTGGCATTGCAATCTTGAATAAAGTTTATTTAAATTAAGTTTATTCTCGATTTAATTAAAAATTAACAAAAAATTGCCAAATTCAATTAGGGCTATTACATGATTCTCTTCCGAAATATATTTACGAATTTTTAAAAAAAAATGTGCACACAAAAAAAACATTGTTAATTATAGGACATTAAAGAACACGAGAAACGCCAATTTTGATCAAAAATTCTGAGAGAGCATGGTCAAAAACATCAGAACCAATGGTTAACTCATTTTTGAAAAAAATAGTCTACACAGAAAAAGATAAACTGGTCCTCAGCTAAGAAAACGAACTTTTAATTCAATAAAATGTACTTTTTCTTGATTTAAAAGCTAATTTTCTTTTTTCTATCGAGCTTTTCTTCATGTAAGAATTGTGTTTCTTGAAATGAAGAAAAACCGATAGAAACAAGAAAATTAGCTTTTAAATCAAGATAAGTACATTTTCTTAAATTAAAAGTCCATTTTCTTAGCTGATGACCAGTTTATTTTTTTCCGTGTATCTGACCAGAGGGAACTCGCATGAAGAAATGCACATCGCTAGAAGGAAATGTATGGTTAGATTATTATGAATCGATCAATGATCGCAAAACAAAAATATTTGCTTTAATTTTTGTATGTGTACAATATATATATATATATATATATATATATATATATATATATATATATATATATATATATATATATATATATATATATATATATATATATATATATATATTATATATATTATTATGTAATATATGTACCTACATAATAATATAATAGGTATCTGTAAAATAATTTTAGTTTTATGGTTTTGAAATGTATGATAACTTATGTTTTATAATAACTTAAAGGCAATTAACCAATATTGTTGCATTTCATTTAAATTTTTAACTTATGTCATTTTCTACTTGCACATGATCTGAAATGAAACTTTTCTCCTTCTTTAATTCTTTTGCATTTTACAGCAGCTACAGAACCATGATAAATTTTCTGTCTTTCAAAGTAACAATAATTCTTATTCATTGAAAGCATTTTGCTGTTATTTGACATCTTACAACAATTGCACTATATATTTTACTACAGTTATTCAATCCCAATTTGGAAAGTGGCGCATTTCACTGATATGTAAGACGGCCACACGACTGCTGGGACCTTTCGGATCCATGCTAAGGAATTGTACCAGAGACTCGAAAAACCCCAGCAATCGGGTGATCGGCTCAGCAATGAATTCGACGGTTTCCAAATTGGGATTAAATAACTGGTATCTCGCTTGTTATATTGTAATTATAATTGACATTTTTCAATTTAGTGTTAGGTACTAGACAAGTGTTGCTACAGAAACTGAAAAATCTGAATTTAAATAATTTGAAGGTGGTGGAAAATTTAGCAAAAAATCTCGATTTTTCAAAATTGATTTAAATACAAAAAAAAACAATTTTTTAAAAAAATTTGAACCAAAGAATTGGCAAAATTTATAATTTTTTCATTTACATACATTTTTTGGTTCAAAAGAATGACATAAATATATACAAACACATATATCACGTAGGGAATTGGTTACTCTTAATGCCGAGGAATTGGTTTATCTCGCAGTGTATAACATTGTCATCTGAATCCCTTACTACGATGATTAAGAAAATTCCAGAAAATATTGAAAAAAATTAATGTTGTATCATGAAGAAGAAATTAGGTGACAATAACTACCTTCACAAATAAAAGAAAAATGCTTACCTTCCTTTTCATGATAGGTACGCCGCTATTGCTATTCCCAATTTTTCTACACAATTTCAAAAAGAAGAATGCATAGTTTAACGTGTTTATTGCGGGAGCGTATCGAAATCTTAATTCTCAGAATCTTACTTTTTGACAAATCTTACTTTCTTGGAAATCATGATTTTAAGCGATTCTCCTTCACCAAAAGGGGCGGCCCGAGTTACAAAAGTAAGATTTTTGGGAAAAGTAAGATTTTGAAAAGTAAGATTTTATAAAGTAAGATTTAGTACCCATCCCGTTTAGTGCGTGCAAACCAAATTTTTTTTATACACATGTATATTTAAATTCATCATTTGTTATTCAATACGAATACAATGAATATTTATTTAATTATAACAGTTTAAACATTTCTTTATCAATTTGATTTTTCTTCCAATCTAAAAATTATGATATTGCATTCGAAATCGCAAACGTACCTACATTTATACTCCATCAGATGAAGAAAAAAGGCAACAAAAACATAAGCAGTAAAATAATCAAAATACAAAAGGCGAATGGCCTGTTCTGTGATAGAAAATAAAATACATTTATATAATTTTTCATCTAAATTAATATGTGCACTTCTACTATCAACCTAACTTTATTATGATCATTTATTTCTTACGTTTCGCCAAACAATCGGATTCGGATCATTCATTTTATTATTTTTGTTTTGCTAAAAAAGGACAGAAAGGGTCTGCATATCGAAATTAACTTAAACATATCAGAATTGGTGTCCAAAATATTTATATGTACATACAAGAGCCTTTTCTTCATATACGTTGAATCGACTCATTATTTTGTCTTTTATTTTGATTTTGCTTATACAAAGGCAAAATCTAAAATATAAAGGGCTGAAACCTCACGAGGGGATCAGAACTTCGGTCTTTGGCATCTTCAATAATGTCATAAAGTTGGTGTGACAGTTTTGACATTATTGATTTCTATTTTAACCAACATATATTTACTTATACAACAACAGCCAAACAGGCCAAAAGCGTCAGTAACATGGGTACAGGCATCCAATTTAAAACGAAAAATCGTTTTGTAGAACTTTATACCGAAAGTAGTATAACAAATTATACTGATAATTCTAACCGTTTAACTGACCATATTCCAGAAATTGCCAAGCCAAGTTCCATCATAATTGGCCATATTCCTGAACTTCGTCCAAAAATCATTTTAGAATTCCATTTCCAATACACATGTCGAATTTCAACATAATCGGTTGAGAAATAGCCAAGTTCCATCATACTTGGCCATATTCCAGAACTTCATCCAAAACTCATTTAAGAATCGTCATTTCTAGCACACATGTCAAATTTCATAATAACCCTTTGAGAAATAGGCGAGTTCCATCATACTTGACCATATTCCAGGACTTCATCCAAAACTCATTTTAGATTCCCATTTCCAATACACATGTCGAATTTCATCAAAATTGGTTGAGAAATGGGCAAGTTCCAACATACTTGGCCATATTCTAGAACCTCATCCAAAACTCATTTTAGAATCCCATTTCTAAAACACAAATCAAATTTCGTAATAATCGGTTGAGAAATAGACAAGTTCCATCATACTTGGCCATATTGCAGAACTTCATCCAAAACAGTTTTAGAATTCCATTTTCAACGCACATGTGATGAGAAATAGTCGAGTTCCATCATTCTTGGCCATATTCTAGAACTTCATCCAAGACTCATTTTAAAATCCCATTTTCAACACACATGTCGAATTTCATAATAATCGGTTGATAAATACGGAAGTTACATCATATAAAAAATGTTACAACTATTCACTGCACCCAAATCCAACCCCAACTCAACTCCAACTAAACTTCAACTCAACGCGCAAATTGACCCCTAATTTAACCTTCAAATCAATTCCAAATTCAATGCCCAATCCAATAATCAAATAAGCATATATAAAAAATAAATAAAAGCAGGTATTTTGGGTCAATTCGTATGGCAGGTACCCCACCCCCTCGACGTACAGTCTCCAAAAGCTTTTCAAATCTCCGCCTTGACCATAGAAACAGATTGGCGAAAAAAAAATCCAAATCGGACAAGCCGTTCTCGAGATACCATGGGTCCAGACATCCAGACAGACGGACGGACATTTTTTTTTTTTTGCATTTTCAGACTCAGGGACTTTCAAAACGTCGAGAAAAATGGTTTTGGACCAACCAAATTTTTCGTCATTTTTGACAGGATTTCAATACTTTGGTCTTTTTAGACCGAAGTATATATAAATGATAGAAAATTACAAAAATTGTAAGGTGTGTGGCTTCTAGTATTTTTATTCGTAGAATCGTAGATATTTTCAAAACATTTCGTTCTATATGAATGATAAAAAGAGGCAAATAGAAATAATTATCTCCGTCTCATAAAATTTCAAAAACAGAACTTAAAATATTTGAAATTATTTTATTTGGGTATCTTTGACCCATACAAAATAAGCTTCTATAGTAGTTCTTCTATGATTTTACCATAGATAATCATAATAGATTTCTCATTTGACTAAACACACAAAATAAAAATAAAAATTTACCATTCAAATGTTATCGGTGTATTGCATATACGTATTATATTTGCAACGCATTCTAAAATTATTGCCTTATAAAATATACAACCCAATGATAACATTGGAATTATCAGAAGTTTTGTTTTTTTCCTTTAGTTATAATGAAATGAGAAATCTAGTATGAATGTCTATGATTTTACTAAACAACAAATTTGTATTTATTAATTCATCTGCTTATGGCTTACTACGGTTTTGATAATTTCAGATTCATTATTTTCAATGATTTTCTGAGTATACGAATTTGTATCTGCAAAAGTAATAAACAAAATCATTTTAAGCATCAAATTCATAAACGGGAATAATTTTAATTAAGATAATCTCCAATCAACAACACAAAAAAAAATATTTCGAAGCTTTTCACATCGACGAGTTTTCATAATATACAACTCGTATACTACGAATAATATAAATTTATCGACAACTTAATTATAAATCCATTCCAAAAATTATTTACAAACAAATTTATGTTTGATCGTCGGGATAGAAAATTTCGAACACAAAAATGTTGAATTTAATCGAATACAAAATTATAAACATAAACAATGGTATATTATGAAATTTCAAAACCAAATAATTATGAATACACTGTGCGATCTACTTAGGTATACCTACGTATATACGTTTCAGGATCAAAACCAAATCTTTTTAATTACCCAAATGAAAAATGTTTTTTCAACAACCAAAAATAAAAATAAAATTAAATAAATAAATAATAATCAGCAGTCTCTGCCAAAGAGTTATTCATACGATATAGGTGTACGAGTTTTAAGGAAGAAAATTTGGTTTATTATGTACATAGAATGTATCTGAACATAACAGTATTACAACGAAAATGTTTATGTTAAATTTTCCACTGCTCCAAACCAAACGGATTATGAGAAAATTGCATTCCGATTTTACAATAATTATGAACATCAACATTTTTACGCTTATGAAACTACATGATTTCTATTTATTCATGCATTCATTTATGTATAAATTTCAAATGTATGTAACTATGTAGGTAATATTTTGTAGATTCAATTCACTACCAGTTTCTTCATCATCCACAAAAACGATTTAATACCATACATTTATCTCCACATGCAATTTTGTAATTTCAACAACAATAGTAAAATATCAATCAAATCACAAGAACAAATTAAAATCATATTAGGTTTAAGTATTGATTACACGAACAAGTATCATACAATTTATTACACCAAAACAATAATTTTCACATATATTTTGAAAAAAAAAAAAAACTTTTAACTACCACTCGTGATTTAAACTTCACAAAATAAAAAAAAAATTATGTTCAATATGTTCATGTACTTAAATACACGAACTTTGTATTATTGTTATTATACGTTTTTCTACTATTTTCGTATATAATTTTCATGTTTGTTGTTGACACAGAAATATGACACTTTAAAAAGAAAAACGGAAAACAGAAAAGTTTTTTGTTTTCTTCTACACCATCCGTATACACTTGTATTATATGTATGTACCATAGTTTTTCCTCTTGACTTGTGTGTTATTTTTGTAGTATAACTATGGCACAGAAATATATCGTCGTGTCCAAATAAGAGTATTGCATCTACAAATCATTAATTTTTTGGAGGGCCGTGTCAAGTTTTTAATGTTAAATTTGGCTTAATTTTTTTTAAATAAAATTATTGCCACGCTTTGTGGAAAAAAAAGTTAAAATGAAATTATCATTAAAAACTTTAAAGCCTCTCTAAAAAAATTAGCGATTTGTAGATGTAAAATTCTTATTTGGGCATGACGATATGTAATCGAAAGTCTATATCAAACTACTCCAATTTTGCTGTATATACGAGACAGTATAGTTTCATTTAGAAGTTATTTACATTATAAAATTCATGGTAATATATTTTGACGTGACTTCGAAAATTAATTAATTAATATAAGCTGTAAAGAGATAAAATTTGCGTAGCGATAAGTGGTGGTTAAATCTTTGTTTTGCATTTTTTTTTTTTTTTTTTTAATTAAAATCGAACGAAATTGTTTTTAAATCACAGTCAATAAATAATATTTTGTGTTTAATAAAACGCAGCAAATATCATTAAATATTTATTTATATATTTAATTGTAATTAAAACATTTTTTTTTTTAATTGTAAAATAAAATCAAAATTTAATTAGAATTTAATTTTTGTTTTGTTTCGTTTGGTATTATTTATGGTTTGCACTTAAACCATGAAAAAATTAATTTTTTGTATATTTTTAAATACCAGCAAATGGAAACTTTAATACTGAATAAAATAAAAAACGGAGTTGGGATAAATACTTCACTTACAGCAAATAAAATAACATTGTCTTCAATTTCACTGAGCAGGACAATATTTGTGGCATTTAGTCCAGTAAATTAAGGGTGAAAAAGAGGCCAACCTGTCAATAACACCCTACGACTTTCATACGGCCAGTAATAAGAGATAATTATACATCATTTAAAATAAGCCAAATTCTACAGGAAAAAATTTCCCGGGCGGGCCTGAAAATGGCCCCCAAGACCGGGAAAATGTGTTTTCCGCCAATATATCCTAAAATATGACATTTAGAAATTTTTTGTTTAGACAAAAGATGAAGATCATTTCATTCTCTACAAAAATGGTCCTTATCATTTTTTTCGCAACATTGATATTTTTGCAAAAAACATGGTTGATACACAATTTTGAGCTTGACAACAAATACAAGTTTTTTACAAAATCTGAGGTGGGAAGTGTTGGAAATACACTGACTGTACGATTTCCAAATGTTGTTGCGGTGTTCAAAATTGTTGGTAAGGAAACAAATTGTCTTCGAAAAAATATCAGCTTTATACTTTATTCAACAAATTATTTTAAATAAACTTTATGATTTTTATTGATTTTTAATAAATTGAATTTCAATGGTTGTTGAGTTGTTGTCTTGGTGATCGCCAAAATGTAAGTGAACGAGACAAGAAAGAAAAAAAATTTTAATAAACTTCAAAAAAGGGTGGAGATAAATTGAAGTTAGCGACAATTGATTTCTTGTACTAAGCGCTGAATAAAATTACTTGGATCTACTGTAAAGTAGATGGAGCTAGTTATACAGAACATCACTGTCGATAATATAGATTACTAAAAGAAAACAACCATCGAAATGTCAATTTGTAGCACAATTATCGACTATTCGACTGTCAAAAATCACGTAAGTATTTTATTGTTTACATAATACGTTTAAGTTTTGTTTTATAATTTCAGGAATAAGGAATTAAACAATTACAATAAATTCAAAATATTAAGTTCAACATAAATTTTATCAAAGTTTATAATTTAAAAAACTAATGTTTTGTTTTAGGATTTGCTTCCATGGATGTTGATGCTTCTGGACATACTCCCCGCCTTGAATCGTCCGATTCTAAAACTGGAAGGCGACAAACTTGCTGTACTGACCTCTTCAATACACCGTTTTTTGTTTTTATTTTAACAACACGAATATGGCCATCGTTACCGGGATATACTTCGATGATTCTTCCCAATAACCACTGCGCTGGTGGTAAATTGTTTTCGTGAATGATTACGACATCATCTATATTTAAGTTAGGAAATTGATTTTGCCATTTTGACCTGGTTTGAAGAGATGTCAAATATTCGATCTTCCATCGCTTCCAAAATTGTTCATGTATACGTTTCACGATGTCCCAACGAGCATGCGTTGATAATTTGTGTTCTGGCATTTCAGGAATTTGCTTCATGTGTCTACCAATTAGTATGTGTGCTGGCGTTAAGAAATCTAATTCATCGGCGCTAGAAGAACACATCGGTCTAGAATTCAAGATTCCTTCGATCTGTGTAACCAATGTAGAGAACTCCTCTAACGTAAGTATTGCTTCGCCAACAGTCCTTTGTAGATGTGTCTTTGTAGACTTGACGGCACTTTCCCATAGTCCCCCTTGATGTGGAGCCGCTGGTGGTATAAATCGCCATTCTATGTTATTCTTCAACAGGTAATGAGAAATTGGATTGGAATTCTGTCTTAGAAAATTGTAAACTGCTTGCAAGTGATTTTTGGCCCCAACAAAGTTCGTTCCATTGTCGCAATGAATGGTGTTGCACAATCCACGGCGGCTTACGAACCGCTTTAAGGCAGCTATAAATGACTCGGTTGTTAAATTTAGGCATGTTTCTAAATGTATCGCATGGGTAGAAAAGCAAATGAATATGCACAGATATGCTTTACTTGGAATTGCACCACGCTTACGAACAGCGTGTATCCTGAATGGGCCACAGAAATCTATGCCTACTACTGCGAACGGGAAAGATGATTCCACTCTGTCTTGAGGTAGTGAACCCATTATTTGTTGAGTCATCCTAGGTTGCTGTTTCACACATTTTATGCACCGTCGAAATACCTGTTTTGCAACATCTTTACCGCGGATGATCCAATAATTTTGACGGACTAAACTTGTTAAAAGGTTGACACCGGCATGTTGACTTTCAATATGTGTTTGGTAGGTGATTAAGGTTGCTAATCGACTTTGGTTGGATATGATTACTGGATGCTTCGTATTGTATGGTAACGTTGAATTATCCAATCTGCCTCCGACTCGCATCACCTGGGAATCATCGAGGAACGGGTTCAATGATCTTAATTTGCTCCGTCTTGGTATCGGTTTACCATTTGACAAAGCACTGTATTCTTCAAAAAAGTCCGACATCTGCACCTTTCTTATTATAATTTGGTTGGCTTCCTCGATTTCTGGTTTGGTTAATGCTCCGGATCGTCTCTGTACTTTTGTTGACTGACATTTTGACCTGCAATTTTTTAAAAAACGAAGTATATAAGCCAAGGTTGTTTGTAATTTAAAAAGGCTTGAGAATTTGTTGATCAGATCGTATACTATATCTGGCCCAAGGTTCTCTTTCTGAATTGTAGCGCTAAGAGTCAAGAATGACGACGCAACCTCTTCGGTAGTAGTTGGGATAACTGGTTGGCTTGGCCATTTCCCCTCATCTTGACTTAACCAGTCTGGTCCATTCCACCAAAAGTTGTTGGTAGAAATTTCTTGGAATGTCTTGCCGCGAGTTGCATAATCCGCAGGATTATGCTTTGATGGAACATGCTTCCAGATGCTCCTACTATGTTCATTTATAATCTCGGAAGTGCGATTAGCAATGAATGTAGTCCATCGCCGGGGTTGATTAGACAGCCAGTCCAGCACAATTTTTGAATCAGTCCATAGTGTAATTGAGGAGATTTCTAGGTTCAGTATGGTTACGACTTGTTTAACCATTCGACTTAGTAGTACCGCTCCCATCAGTTCAAGTCTGGGGACGCTGATTTGCTTCAGTGGAGCTACCTTGGATTTTGAACAGATTAAGTGTGATTGGAACTCGTCTTTGTCTTGTGTTCTTGCGTAAAGTACCGCTGCGTAGGCCCACTTGCTTGCGTCGCAAAATCCGTGAAGACTAACTGTGGTTGTTGTATTTATCCATCTTTGCACTTCAATCTTCGATGTTCCTATTAAATCACTTCGTATCTTAAGCCATTCTGATTTAATTTCAGGAGGTAATTCATCATCCCAGCCTAATTTTTTTAGCCAAAGCTTTTGGAACAATATTTTGACCCGAATTATTATTGGAGAGATTAAGCCTAAAGGATCAAAAATCCTGCTTGCTTCGGACAATAAACTTCTTTTTGTGTGTGTTTTTAATGGATTGATGTCGGTTTGAAAAATGAATATATCGGTCGAGGATTGCCATGCAATCCCTAATAATTTTATTGAATTTTCGTAGTCCACTAACCGCTTGATATTGTCATTCTCCTGTTGCTGGATTTCCTTCTGTAGTTCCCTGTTGTTTGAGGACATCTTCCTCAAATTGAAACCACCGCTGGATAAGATTCGAATGATATTGCATTTTAAATCTTGCAACTGCTGTATGGTAGACGCTCCTGTCATTAAGTCATCAACATAGATGTCTTTCTCGATGGCGCGGGCTGTCTCTGCGGATTCATTCGAGTGTAAACGGGCTAATTCCAGCAAACATCTAGTGGCCATGAAAGATGCCGAGGCCGTGCCGTATGTTACAGTTCTTAATGCGTAAGGTTTGATGCGCTGCTCCTCATCTCGCCATAATATGATTTGATGCTTTGTATCATTATCGTGGATGTCCACCTGACGATACGTTTTTTCTATGTCTCCCACAAGCACGTATTTGTGCTGCCGAAATCGTAACAGAATCTCGAATAGGCTTGACTGTACAGTGGGCCCAATCATCAGGTTGTGGTTCAAAGAATAATCGCCATGACATTTTGCCGATGCATCGAATACCACGCGCAGTTTAGTGGTAAGGCTACTATCCTTCTTTACCCCATGATGCGGTAGTATATACATTTTCTTTAGTTCTGCTGTAGTTATGTTGAGTTCTACCATATGATGCAGCTCTTTATATTCCTTCATGAAGCTCACGTATAGGTTTTGAAATTCTGTATCCACCCGAAATTTTCGTTCCATGGCCAATAATCTGGATAGGGCTAAGTTATACGTTTGGCTCAATTCATGCCGATTTTCTCTAAATGGAAGTTTCGTAATAAATCTACCTTTTTCTGATCTGGAGGTGGTGGATTGGAACCATTGCTCACACCTTTGCTCTTCTTCCGTGTAGTTCGACCTCTTTCCTGGAACATCTTCGATTTCCCAGAATCTGCGTAGAGTTTCGTCAATGTCCATTACAGTAGTGAGCGATTTAATGGATTCTGTTGTGGCTGGCCTTCGATGTATTCCACCAATTACCCATCCTATTTTGGTGTTCTGCGCAATAAGACTACTGGGTAGAATTTTCTTGCGGCCGTCTTCCAGGAGATCGAAAACGATGTCAGCTCCGAGTAGAACGTCAATTACTGCAGGTTTATGATAGTTTGGATCGGCTAATTCGATATCCTCTAACATCTCAAACTGGCTTATATCTACTGGAGTAGTAGGTAAAGATGATGTAATTTTCGAAATTATGAATGCCTTTATGGATCCTACTGGTTTATCTGAAAACCGCGACGTCAGACTAATTTGTGTTATTCCATGTGATTTACCTGCCCCCGTTTGCCCAATTCCCGTAATGAGCGTCCTTCCATTGGTTCGAGGTAAACCTAATTTCTGTATAAAAGCCTCAGTGGCAAATGAGGCTTGGGAGGCAGTATCTAATAGTGCCCTGCATGGTCTACCGATGCCATTTCTGTCAATTGCGTTAATGATAGCGGTAGGCAATACAGTTAATTCGTTTACTGTTTTTGATGTCACCTGATGATCGGAGTACGTACTCGTACAGTAAGTTGATTGCAATGCTACGTCTTCGGAGTCAGGCTGACAAACTACTGCTGAACTAGATTTGGATGATAGATTGTCATCTGTATGTACCAACGAATGATGTTTACGCGAACACTTCTGGCATCTGCCTCTAGATCTGCACTCGTACACGGTATGGTTTAAATTGAAGCAGTTAAAGCATCTTTTATTTTTCAACAACAAATGTTTTCGTTCCATTACAGATAATTGTTTGAATTTATCACACTCGATTAATTTGTGATTTTTATTGTTGCAAGCAATACATGTTGTATTGGTTAATGTTGTGAACGCTTCGCTTGGTTTAAACTGCACGACTGGTTTCACCGATCGTTTTTGATCGTATCTCAATGCCTCAAGCGCATCGATTCGCTTACCAAGAAATTCAAATAGTTCTCCTAGAGTTGGATATTCTATCTCCGTCGTTTCTTGAGCCCACTGAGATCTTGAATCATCGTCTAATTTTTGTAGGAGCACATGGATTAGCCAAGGGTCTCTGGACTGAGCTTGTTCACTTAAAGCTCTTAGACCTCGCACCACCTCATCCGATGTATCCAAGAGTTTTCGGATACTATCAGAACTAGCTGTTGTGACTTTAGGTTGTTCCATAAACTTGCGAATAAATACGTTGATTGTATGTCGTTTCCGATTATAACGTTGTTTTAATTTTTGCAGTGCCTCGCAATAATTCGCTTCGGTAAGTTTGAAATGTCGAATGAGTGAGTGTGCTTCTCCTTTAAGTAGACCTATTAGATACTGGAACTTCTGTATGGTTGGAATGCCTTCGTTCTCGTGAATGCTTGATGAAAAAATGTAAAAAAAAACTCTGCCACTCTGTGTAATCACCAGAAAAATATGGAATTTGCAATTTTGCTAGTTTTACAGCTGGTACGGTACCACCAACTGTCGCATTCATGGTGTTGTTAAGCGCAGCTGGTGTTTCCTGCATACATCCTCGTAAGCGCATGCACTCGTTGATTTTTGCGACTGCAGAAAAATACATATCTTCGGCCTCAGCTAATCGAGACACTTCTTCATGGTTGACGGTGAATATTTCCGCTTCGACATTCGCAAATTTTGTTAACAACTCGTGCGCCCGGTTTGCCTTTAATCTTAACTCGTCAATGCTTTCATCGGAATCTTTCGATATTTTTCTTGCGAACTTCACTAGTCTGGATAGCGCTAATTCCTAAGAGGCGCGTTGCTTTTTCAAAGACTCCATTGCGAGTAGACTTTGTACAATTAACACAAGCTTAAATCACTGATTCACTAATCACTGTATAGTTCAAATGAATTTCTTAGATCAATTTATAATTTTGAAATCGAAATTAGCAACAACGAAACCGCGTGTTATTCGGACAAACGTGGTAATAAAATTAATACTTTGCGTGGCTATAAGCAATTATGGATGATTATATAGTATCAATTAGTGTTGTACTTATCTGAGCTCGCATTCGGTGTAAAATTTACTGCTATAAACTGGTACAATTGACACGTGGTTTTGCCTGCACTGGTTTATCAAAATGAAGTATAGATTTATGTTTGCTACACGTCCATCCGGCTCGAAGGACCATGTACGATTTCCAAATGTTGTTGCGGTGTTCAAAATTGTTGGTAAGGAAACAAATTGTCTTCGAAAAAATATCAGCTTTATACTTTATTCAACAAATTATTTTAAATAAACTTTATGATTTTTATTGATTTTTAATAAATTGAATTTCAATGGTTGTTGAGTTGTTGTCTTGGTGATCGCCAAAATGTAAGTGAACGAGACAAGAAAGAAAAAAAATTTTAATAAACTTCAAAAAAGGGTGGAGATAAATTGAAGTTAGCGACAATTGATTTCTTGTACTAAGCGCTGAATAAAATTACTTGGATCTACTGTAAAGTAGATGGAGCTAGTTATACAGAACATCACTGTCGATAATATAGATTACTAAAAGAAAACAACCATCGAAATGTCAATTTGTAGCACAATTATCGACTATTCGACTGTCAAAAATCACGTAAGTATTTTATTGTTTACATAATATGTTTAAGTTTTGTTTTATAATTTCAGGAATAAGGAATTAAACAATTACAATAAATTCAAAATATTAAGTTCAACATAAATTTTATCAAAGTTTATAATTTAAAAAACTAATGTTTTGTTTTAGGATTTGCTTCCATGGATGTTGATGCTTCTGGACACTGACCTTAATGTTTTGACCTGTGGAAACCAATTGTAGGTGGCGCCACCACATTTCCCCCACTTGCAAAATCCTTGCGACTATAAATGAGAAACGCTGTTAACCATGTATTTTCAAGAGTTTTTATGCTTATGGATCGTTTTTTCTTCCCAGAGATGAGTGTTTAGGCTATGTGTATTAGGAAAACAGAGCATAAGATTAATTACATCGGGATGGACCACACAAATTGGCCTGAAACTATCGAAAATCAGTTGTTCCCACGTGGCAGCGCGAGTCCACAAGATTTTTCCTAAGGAAATACAGGAAGTTTAAACAGTTACTTACATTTCGTCGTAATGCTTTACGCAACAATCAATATTGGGGTTTCGGAATAAAGAGTTATACATTTTTTTTCCTTTATTATAAAAAATATACTAAGATTGTGACATAAGACAGTGGATTACCACTCTCCTTTTTGATCATCAACATTGTCCTCATCAAGTTCTCCCTGTGGGTCTATTTCTCTCTCTATTTCTCCTGGTTCAATAGTTTCGTCTACTTCCATCTCTTCGGGTAACATTTCATCTGGGCTATCTTTATAATTTGAACACTGGCGGGACTCACACGAACCACAAACAAATGAGCATGGTATCCCTGCTTTCTTGCATGAACATTGTAACACTTGGTATGAGCTGGAGTACAACACATTATCAAAATCTAAATGAATATTCGAAAACAATTAGTTCCTCCAACTCATATTCGGTGTTATCAGAAATTTGGACCCACACAGGGACTCTAGAGCGGTCGTTGCTGGCTAAGCTTCAGGGTAAGGGCGTGGGGTTTTCTAGAGTTTATGTGGGTCACATTGTAACCGCGGGGAAGGACTGACTCTGATACCTTACCTATCTATCAATGATCCGACTTACCCTAACTCATCCTCAAATATTGTCTCAAATTATCTCATTATTTATAAAACGGAAAACGCCAAAATTTAATTTAAAAAAGAACTTAAATACAAATATATATTTTCCAAACAAAAATTACAAGAAAAAAAAAACATACGAAGAAATGAAATTATTTACAAAATTCACCTAACTAGCTAACCCTAAACCCCTAATATAATTACCTTAACTAATAATTAATTAATACTAACAAAAGAAAATATAGTGAAAAGTATACAAATTTAATGAAATAAGAAATTAATATAACAAATAATAAAAAAAATAATAAAAAAAATTTCACTCAGCTGAGATTTTGTATAAAAATGTTGAAATGTTGATGCAGATGTTGATTGGTGGATCTCGAATCATCATTACATTGTTCTTTTTATTTATTTCAATTCATTCATTTTTTTTTTCACACTCTTGTTCGTGTATTTATTTAACTTTATATTAATTATATAACTTACACACTTTAATTGTAACTTGTAAAATTTTGATAGATAAACAAAAAAAAACTTCTTAAAATTTTACAAATATTCGTGAATGTTCTTAGATCACGCAATCTCAATTAATGGTGTCTATCAATCAAGGTTAATGTTTTTTTCTAGACCACCGAGAAGTACCACTCATACAAAAAAAAAATTTGACAAACAGTCTTGTATAAATGTTTATCTAATTTCACAATCACTGTTAATATTTCACTCCAGTTTGGTTTGATTACACTTCATAATATTTAAAAAAACACTTCTTCAAATTTTCACAGTTAATTCACAGTTGTTTTTTTTTTCTTTTTACCGTTTATACTGTTCGTGAATGTTCTTAGACTCATTCACGGTTTCGAAAGTAATCAGAACCAAATTGCATTACAAATATCACATTGGCCCTCTGATTTTTTCTTCATAAATGTTTGTATCGTGGACGCGGTTTTGAATCAAAAAAAAATTAATCACACTTATCACTCAAAAAAAAATACTCATAATAATAATTACAACTTATATAAATTATGTATATGTAATATGTACTTGTATACAATTTATTTTATTTTTAAATTTTTGGAACAAAAAAAAAACAAAAATTAACAATAATTTTATAACCTTTGTTATAATTTTTATGATTTTTCCTTTCTTCTTCTTGGCAAAAATATATATTATTTATTTTCACAATTTGTTTTTTTTATTTTTTCTGTTTTTGCTTTTCGCGTACCACTTAATGGCCAAAATTCAACTCCCCGATTCAATGGCTTTACGACTATTTATATGATTTCCAATGCAATAAAAAAAAAACCAATTCCCGCGCTAAAATTCCCGCCGAACAATAAAAACTTGTATGACTACCTAATAAAAAAAAATTAAATGTAGATGGTAACAAAAAAAAAAATATAGAATCGAAAATAAGGTAGATGGTTATTGATTATTTATACACTGCAAATCAACGCAAACAAAATTAAACAACATTTAGGGGTACGCTTTGTAACATGCATTTTTGCTTTTTTCTTATATTTTTATTTTTTAAATGCATTGTTACAACATGTTCCCTTACATTCTTTCTTACATTGACAAAATATCATCACCTGGGAAGAAAATAATTGTGGCTATTAGATACAATACTCCTGATCAGCAGCTCCAAACTGATCACAGCACAATATACACAAACACTTAGAACTGACAAAATAGAGATAACTTAGAACACACAACAATCCATCAATATATTCCAGATAGGAACCGTATATTCTGAGAAATCTGAATGTTGTTTCACTGTTTGAAGTTTCTGTGGTCCTGAAAAGCGCCGGTTTTTTTTATGTTTCATTTTTTCAAACCCTCACCTGCAATCTTCATTAAATCTGCTAAACTGTACAGCACTTCGTGGGTTTCTTTAATATAATTTATAACTCTCTCCATTTGGACGGCTGGAGGCGCAAAAAACTTGAGTTGACACTTTTTGTGATATCTTGCTTCGACGGAGAGAAGATTAATTGTTGAAATCCGATCCAATAAAGTTTTGCAGCTTTCATAATGGATTGCAGCTTTGATTTTTTCCGTAACTCGCATCTGGAATTCCGGTTTTCTAATGACTACAAAGGGGTTCCCGCGAGACTTAATTTTTCTGATGTGTTCTACGGAAGCTGGCAAAGCACAAAAAACACAATTGGCCTTGAAATCAAAGGAACTCTGGCGAGCCTTTTTCCTCTTAGGGCTGTTCAAATAGTCAAATCTTTTCGTCTAGTCGGGGATAAAATCATTGTATGGAAAACTGTCATTGCGTTTAAGAGTGTAGCGTTTCCTGCACATTTTGTGCATATGCACAGACGACTGTTTTTCCAGAAATTTATGGTGATTATCCTTCCTTTCCTTGCTAACAATAATCAGGGTTTCCAAGCCACGAATTACATGGACCCCATCATCGCCAGAAACCTCTTCCTTACCAAGGAAACACACCGGTGTAGCGGAGTTAGCCTCAATTTTTCTATAACAAGAAAAGTAGACCAAGATTTGAGTCAGAATTGTTACTTGTAAACAAATTTTCTTGAATAAAAACAACATAAACAAATGCTCACCTTTTGCTCCAATTTGACAAGATTTTGATCTTCACTTTCTATGTTTTAGGTTGGTGATGCAAGTTAATTTAAACGAAAAACCTCAATATTTGTTCAATATTCTTGACTTTATCACTCTTTTTTTCTATAATTGAATTAAATTAAAGTTAAAATGTCAGAAATAAAGGGTAGGGAGAAAAAAACTACCAAAAGAAAAAGTGCGTTTTTCCTTGAGCACGCGTTTTCCAATTTTATTGAAAAATCGACGATTTTGTGAAAAAAAATTATAGCACAGCTGGAAACTAGACATTCTAACGTTTCAAATGACATGCCTTGAAGGGCCATTTTATTAAAGTATAAATTAGTAATGAATCATTGTAGGTAAAATTTTCCAAGACTCCAAAAACAGTGAAAAATTGGAAATTAACAACCAAACTTTTTATTGAAACGCAAGAAAATTAGTTTCTCCAATTTTCTGTGATGGCTATGGACCTTTCGAGGATCCATATTCAGGGAAATTCGGAGTAAATAAGTGTAGTACAAAAAAAGTACGAGCAAATTTCTGGCGAGGTCAAAATTGCGCCGCAGCAGAAAGTTTGACCCGTTTTTCCAATATGGCCAAAGAGTCAAAACGTGACTAAAGTTACAGGGGATGATAGCGGCAGATTTCCCCTTTCACATGAACCTTGAATCATGAGAAAATATGCATTTTTACCCAAGTTATTGGACAATTTGTTCGCCCGCACATGTGTAAATGCACGGAGCGTCCTCTCCGATACGCAGCGCTGGAGCTCAAAATTCTGGGTGCGCTTGGGCCCATTTATCTCGAAAATGATAAGGACTATTTTTGTAGGGAATGAAATGATCTTCATCATCTTTTGTCTGAACAAAAAGTATCTAAATGTCATATTTTAGGTGATATTGGCGGAAAACACATTTTCCCGGTCTTGCGGGGCAATTTTCAGGCCCGCCCGGGAAATTTTTTCCTGTAGAATTTGGCTTATTTTAAATGATGTGTAATTATCTCTTATTACTGGCTGTATGAAAGTGGTAGGGAATCATTGACCATTCATTTACTGGACTAATTCATATTGTTTTACATTGAGTTCATGACATGAAATAGAATTTTTCGATTTTATTTAAATTCTTCGCTGCGATTTTGTGAAAAGTAATATCATAAATTTTAAAAAATTGACGAAAGTAAACCACAAAAACCGATACTTTGTATATCATTTTAACACTACTACCATAGAGGATCATAATAGATAACAACAAAATAAATTCGAAATTCGTTTCGAATTTTTGGCATGATTTTTGAAAATCGTTGCTGTAATAGTAGCCCAATAGTTATAACTATAAATTCGAGCATAAGTTTGTTCTAATATTAAGAGAAATCTTTATCAATTTGAAACATTTTAAAAATCTACAGAATTTTAAAAATTGAAAGGATTTAAAATAATTATAGACTAATGAATTTAAAGAATATAAAGAATTTAAATAATAAATTTAGAGAAAGGTTTAAAAATTTTAAACAATATAAAATAATAAAGATCATAAACAATTAGAGAATTTAGAATAATTAACCAAGTCGTTAACCTAACAATCTTGAATGAAATTCTAATGTACTTCGATTTTAATGTATCATTGAATTTGGGAAATTTAGGAATGATATCTGAAAGCACTTTCAATTAATATATAAAGATTTAATTAGCTTTATTTGATTTAATAGCGCTTTCAATTAATTTATTTTCGAAGATTATTTTCAAATGAAAAACACACAAAATTTTTAATTAATTTATTATATTAACAAACTTTAAGATACAATTATTTTAATGTGTTTTCTGTTTTGTATGAGTTCTTGAAGACGAATAAAATTATTTTATTTTTGACGTACTGAACATAAAATCGCTTGCATACAACGTGAGGTATAACTTAATTTGACAAATAACTTATTCATCTTGCAACACTGTTAAATTACGTTAAATTATATTCACGTCTGAAAATGGTTATAACGATTTGACGTTTAGTTACATAATAATTTTATGATCGACCTGTCAACAAATTAAATGTTGAGTAGGTAAGTTACAATTACATTTTTTCTTAAATTTAATGTAGTTTTAAACCTTTCTTTTATTTTTCAGAACGATTTAAGACTACCAAATGGTTGTAAACCAATTATGGACATTTATACAGATAAATTCTTAATAATTTTAATGTATAATATTAATTTTAGATTTTGAATTATTATTTTTCTGTTTTAGGTTAATTTCAACATTACATTGGAAAAATAAATAAGTATAATGTATAATAATAATTAGTTGGTGTAAAAATTTTAAATTAAATATATTTTAATTTTGCTTAATAAAGTGTTTAAATTATAATTAAATTGTTTGCTTTTTAATATGTGAATTGTGAAGTTAGTTTGGTTCTTTAACAACATCAAAGGGTCGAATTTCAAAGCGCTGAATGTGTCGAAGGACCGAATGTCGAAGGGAAGAATGTCGAAGGGAAGAATGTCGAATTGCCGAATGTGTCGAAGGGCCGAATGTGTCGAAGGGCCGAAATTCGACCCTTTACACCCAATCCGAAATTTAAAGTATTTCAAGAATCTTAATAATTTTTATAATAAAAGAATTTAAAAATATTAAACAATTTAAAATAATTAAGAATTGTTAAATTAAAAGAAGTAAAATTAAAAGGGTTTAAAGAACTTTAATAATTTCGAAACTTTTAAAATTTAGGGAATGTAAAGAATTTAATGGTTGTATAGTTATAGATAAATTAAACATTTATTGAATTAAAGAAACTTTGTACAAAATTTTAAGAATTTCAAATACTATATGAATTCTTAAAAATGATTGCGAGTGTAAGAAAAATTCTAAGAATTATAAAAATTCAAAGGATTATTTATAAAATTAAAGAATTTAAATAAATGAAACAGTTTAGTGAATTTTTTGAATTCTCTAAATTCTTCAAGTTCAAAGAGTTTACAAAAGTTAACAAAAATTTATTAAAATAAACAATTTAAGGAAACTAACGATTCTGCAAAATTAAAAGGATTTAAATATATTAAATTGATCTAAGCAGTTCAAATATTGTACAAAATTTAGAGAATTTTATGAAAACATACAATCTAAAAAATTTAAAGCGTTTAAGAATTTAAAGGATTTAATAAACAATTTAAAGCACTTAAAACAGTAAAAAAACTGAATTTGAGAAATATAAAAATGTAAATTCTTCTCTTTAAATTCTTTAATGTTTCTAAGTTTCTTTGCATTTTCAAAATTCTGCCATTAATGAATTTGCAGATGAATGAATTCTTATATTTAAATTTTTTCTAAAAATTTTCTTTCTAGAAAGAATTTTATCCAGTATAACATCCTCTAAAATTTAAAGAATTTAAAGAAACTCAACAAATTTAAAAGAATTAAAATTTAGAGAATTTAAAGGAAAAACAATTTAATGAATTTAAAAAAAAATAAATTTGAACTAGAAAAATTAAGTAAAGTTAGAGAATTGAAACAATATAATAACTTATAAATTAAGAAAAAATTTAAGATAAGTATTTAGAGAATTTAGAAAATTTATATATGAATTTTAAAATTTAAAGAATTCAACAAATTTGGAGATGGAAAAATAAATGTTGATGATTTTAAAAATTCAAAGAATTTAAAGATTTATACAATTTATTAAAGTGAAAAAATTTAAAGAACTTGAACAATTTTAAGAATTTAAAATAATTTATAGAGTTCAAAGAATTCGAAGGATTTCAAAAATAAAAGAAGTTAAAGTATTTAATAAAGTTAAAAATTTAAATAATTAAAGAATTTAAATTTTTTTAATATTTAAAAATAATTTAAAGAGAAAATAAAGAGAGTTTAAAGAATTTAAGGTTTTAAAACTATTAAAGATTTTTCAGAATTTTGAAAATTTAAAGAGTTTTAAGCGAATAATTTAAAAAATATTTAAGATTATTTAAATTTTTTAAATTAGAAAAATTTTAAAAATTAAAAGATTATTTAAATGCTGTAAATTATTATTTAAATTCATTAAATTATTCTCTTTAAATATTTAAATTTTTTTTTGATAATTAAATGCCTTACTAAATGGGAGAAGAATTTAAAGAGAAGAATCTCAAGAATTTTAAGAATTTAATTGATTTGAGAATTCAACGAGAAGGATTTAAAGAAATTATGGCATTTGAACTTTTTCCTTTTTATTATAAAGTGCGAAAGGCAGTTTTGTTTTTTATGTTTGTATACGTATTGTACCTATTTGTTATATGAAACAACTTTGTTAATGTTCACTACTATTTAATCCACACATTTTTTAAATTTTATAAAAAACACTTGTTAAATATTTCGCAAAATTTCAAAAGGTTTAAAAAATCACTCGATCGATTTCGGCTTGTTAGCATATCATCAGGATTATCTACTAAACTGTAAAAATAAAAATATAGTTATATATATATACAGTTGGAAAAAGCAAAAAGTGAAAAAAAAAATGTCACAACCATAAAAATGGTGAGAGCAATAAACATTAAAAATTAAAAATGGGTGAATTAAACACAGGTATACGATTAGTCAACGGCTGAATAACAAAATTCCATATGTTGTTTTTTCCCCCTTCTTCATTTTATTATAACCCGACGTATTAGTCATTTTATGGGATGGTATGAGTATGGAAATAAAACAGTGCGGGGTCGGTAATTGGTGAGAAACGGATTTCTCTCTGTTCGTTGAGGATATTTTGGTTAAGAAATATAGCTTTTCGGATTTCGTAAGATTCTAAGTTGTCTAAACGTCTGACTTTTGGTTGTACACGATCAATTCTTGGTTTGTTGTTAAAAATCATTTACTTAATTGTATTATTGTTATAAAAAGCAAAGCTAATATCTGTATACAACAAAATACAACAAAAAAAACAATTTCCTTGAAAACAAAGAAATTTTCGTTTTAAACTTTTTAGATCACGCCTTGAAGATTCATGTTTTCTAATTGATAAAATATTGTATTATCAACAATTCATTTTATTTTCAATACTATTCAAAATGTACACTAAGGGTTGCAATGTTACTTATGGAAAAACGTATATGGCTTGAGTATTTAATTATTCTATGGTTAAAGGTAAAAAAATCACTTTAACCAATAAATATTAGGCAAACCAAAATAAATCTATTAAATCGTCTATCAAGATTTCAGCTATCCCATTAAATTTATTGACATTATTCACGTATCCCTGAGCATATAGAAAAGGATTCAGACATAATTTATTTGAAATATACCTACTGGTATCTACACCAAAAACAGATTAAACAAACCAGCTAAATTTCAATGCGCAAATCAATATTGAATTGTATGTCTGTTCTCTACATATTTAGTATAATGTTTGTATATAAGAACAAGCAGGCATATTATTCCAGAATAAATGTAACCCCTAAGGAAATAAATAAATATTTGTTTATTGCTTTTTTTTCTGTCTACACAATATACGGATTTTTATTGATATCCCCTCGCCCCTCCATCTATTTCATATACGTAGAAAGAATATTGTAATATGACAGAATCTATCAAAAATATTTGAAGTACATTGCGAGCTCAAATACTTTCTCAGCGTCACAAGCCCATAGTATTCGATACTAGTGATTCGCCTACCTTGGAGCGAATACCACATAAAGGCCAAGGGGAAATCGTAATATGTTAAAATAAATGTATATGATTATAATGAGACTTGTTGCTAGTTCCTAAAATGTGGGAACCTGAAATAAACTGTTTTCCGATGCTCATACGGTTTCCTTTATTTCTTCAGAAAAAATCGAAAACAAAATAATGTGAGATCGATGCATTTTTCAGATAATTGTTGAAGATCAATCAAGTAGTTAATTCAGGACTTTGAATAGATAAGTGGATAATTTAATAAACGGCTGCTAAAACATATACGGGCATATACGGATATGGGCGTTCACATAAGCCTCTGAGATGTTACCGGGCGGACCTATATTTTCACTAAGTATACAGTTATAGCTTGCTGAAATGTTTCTGTTTAAAAATTAAAGTGTGTCAAAACAGTTACTCTAACCTAAGCTAACCTAGCTATGTATAGTTCGCTTATTGATACGGTACTATGTGTCTATCTCCATATCGGTGTGGAATTTTTATACTACGTGAGCTACATATGTTCTTAAAAAATGTGTTTACACATAAATAAGTGAAACTAATTAAAGTATGTACAAGTAAGTGTAATAGTGATCAAACTATTCCAAACAATTTTCCTTATGAACATATAAAAATGAGTTGGTGAAATCTGAAAATTTTTTAAAATGGTTAAACATTATTAAAACAATTATATTAAAGTAAGCCAAAAATTTTGAAGATAGTGTTTTGTCTGGAAAGTGGTTCAATTAGAGTACCTTGCTAATAGTTATTCCTGGAAAAATTATCAAGTCAAGTGGGGATGCACTTTAATTGAACAACATTTCAGACATGATGCTTTAAAGGTTGAATTTAAACAAATCTTTAAATTGTATTAGCCTCCTCTCTAGGTCCTCGAATAGTGTAAAGACCATTCTGGATCGTTTCGTAAACTAGTATTCAATGCACTTTTTACGTTCTCTATGAGGACACCGATTTGAGTGATCATAGAAGTATAATGTTTAAAATTTGCTCTCCAGATATCGCAAAGCCTCACGTCAAAGGAATTGTTAGCGTCTATAGTATAGGATATTATTTTGTTGGATATTTTATGGAAATCTAGCTAAACGATTGAGACGAAGACGATGAAATGAGTGTAAAAAATAAAATTAGTGAGTTAGTGAGTTTAGTGTTAATTTAAACCGGTTCATCGGTAATCAAAAAAAAAAAATGAAATATAAAGAAAAAAAAATCGATAGATAATACGTGTGCAGATAATAAAGTTGCCCAGCTCTAAAAACCAGGCGTAAATTTGGTTCAGGAGCTGACCAAGTGAATAATTCCTTGGTTTCTTATTATCGAGTTATCGGTCCATATATTTAGAGACCAATTTATACCGTTCTAATCAGTGAGAGCATTTGGTTAGTAATTTGTACCCATACCACAGGACGATTGTGCATCGACGAGTCTGATAGTGGGTAAGGATTGCTATCAAAAGGAATACCGATCACATTTGGGTTGGTACACGAATCAGTGACCAGTATCGCGTCCGTTTGGACTCCGATTTCTGATAGTCTGGGGAAGAGTTAGTGCGACAAGTGAAGGTCGTAATCCCCAATCTTCAAGATTATTATTATTATTATTACTTGAGGGCCATGTGGGGGCTCAAGCCACCTCGCACGGCGACATAAAAGATCTTTTGTGTATTAAGCCCTACTTGATTATCCGTCCAGTCAATATTCAAGGTCGTAATCCCCAATCTTCAAGATAGTTCCAGCCGACATATTTCAAACCAGGTGATTGCAGGCCGGAGTGCCCCCTAGAGAAGAAAAAAACCCATTAGATCTGAAACAAAGGGGGAAAAAAAAGGAAGAGGGAAAATCAGCTTTTAATTGGATTGGTTGGGGGCTATAGAGAAAGTTTTGTTGTTTTTTGTGTTTTTCTTTGTTTTGTTTTTTTTGTTCATTTGTTTTTTTTTTCTTTGTTGATTTATATAATTTCCTTGATCTCGGGCATGGTGTGTGCTTAGTACCCAGAAAGGAAAAAAACAAAACAGGATATACATCCGCATATATTAGTAAATAAAAATTTATATAATTTTTTTTCGCAGTAATCAACATTTTCAGGATTTTAAGGTTGAGTGGGGTCACAAAGCGCTTTGGAGAGGATCATTCTCTCCGTAAGTAAAAAAAAAAAAGAAAAAAAAATTAAATTCAAAATTTTATTCTTATATAAGTTTCTATACATATATATGTATGTATGTGCTATATTCCCGTGATTTCTGGTGTATTGGTAAACACTTATTCGGGTTAATCAATATTCAAATTAATTTACTGGATGAACAAATTAATGTTTTAGTTATATTTAATAAATATTGTTAGTCGTTACAACCCATAAAACTTTGTGTCCGATTATTTTGAATTTGGTCGAGAGTGGATTGGGTTCACCCTTCAGTCAGGGTGTGGGGTAGCGTTTCTCATTTCGTTCGGGTGCGAAATTGTTATAAATAAAATATTTTTTTTTTGGTGAAAGTGAAAATCGTGTTTTTTCCGGCCACACATCAGTGTTATTGGAAAGTTCATAAAATTAATTGGTGTGCATAAGATGTATTAAGATCGTGAAGTCTGGAGGTGCGGTGCTGAACATGAGTGGGAATTAACGTCATTCCAGAATAAACCAGGTTGAAGAGAATGGTGATTCTTTATTGGTAAGGGAACATTTTTTGATTTTTTATATTTATTAATTTAGTAATTTACTTCCCCCCCCCCTAGCGGTCTACTCAAGCATAGGCCAAGTCTGACATTCTTTGTCCCCCACGACCCCTCACTGAAGCCTAGCCGGCTATCACGACCGCGTCAGACCGCTGGCTCATGATCTGTTAACCGACGGGATTATTATCCAGTAATACATATCTCCTGTCGGTTACAGTAGTTTACAGTGGACGGACAAGAGTAGCTGCATTTTGCAAATATTGTACGTGCGTTTTAAAAAATACTACCAAATCGAGGCTAGAATCACACCGGTAAGTTCATATAAATATTACTTTTTACCGTTTATAGTGCATATGACCTAGATATGTTTATGTTTAAATTTTATTCCAATTTAATAGAAAATGTTGCTACAAATCGGCAAAAAAAACAAATGTTGTTAATTTAGATAACGATATCACTTCAGATTCAACCAGTAATTGGATATCAAATGAAAACATAGATTCTGATTCAACCAATTGTTCAATTTCAATCGAAGAATCTACATCAACTGAACCGGCGACGCAAATGGAAACTGTGCAAAATCAAAATATTGATGAAAATATTATAACAACGGCTGAGATAATTTTTGTGGAAGATGATTAGTTTCCTACACAAGAATTATTTGACGCATATATGAATAGAAACGTAAAATGATTTCTATGAAATTTGCTATTCCTAAAATTAATACATTTATGTTTAAATAGGTCGAAGAAATCAGAGAATCACCATCTCTATATGTACAACCATCTTCATCTCACACGGTAGTCCAACTAATATCTACATTATCGGAGTCAATGCTTTCAACGCCATCACCTTCTGATAATCCCTGACCATCACCAGAATTAGTTGTTTCAAAGGGGGAGAAAAATAAAAATCACTTCCGAAGTCCAAAGGTTATTAAAAAGCGAATGAAACAAAACCAGAACGCTGGAAACAAAATTGACAAGTACATGGATAGTGTAAGTGCCACCGAAAAAGAAGAGATTGATGATCTTGTGGCTAGATTTTTTTTCGGATGTAATATTCCTTTCTCAACGGTAGAGTCGGATAATTTCAAAAATTTAGTGAAGAAATTGCGCTCAGCATATAAGCCACCTTGTCGAAAAACGTTAGCTTCATCTTTGCTGGATAATGTTCATAGAATGATTTCAATGACCGATACCCAAAATTTAGGTAAAGAATCCATACTTCTCATTGACGGATGGAAGAATTCCGCCGCAAATTCAAAAAATGTTGTGTGTATGCTACACACCAGTGATAATAAACGTGCATTTTTAGAGGCCTTTGATTTTACCAGCTTGTCGGAAAGTGGGGTGGAGTTAGCTAAGGTTGTAGAACAATGTATTACAATAGCAAGAACTAAATTTAAAACTGAAGTGTATTGTGTCGTTTCGGACAATGCTAGAAATATGGTGAAAATGGGCACATTGATTAATATTTGGTTCTCTAATTGCAATAGTCATACTGGCAATTTGTTAGCTAAAGACGTTGATAATAAAAGTGAGAATCTTTTATCTCAAATAACACCTATTCTAAAGGATTTCAAGCAGCCAAAACTGGAAAAATCTCTTATTGATCTTGGTGGCTCCAAGGTTTTATTACCAGCCGAAACGCGATGGTGCAGTAGTCGAGATTGTTTCCAATCATTTATAGAAAATTTAAGTTTCATGAAACAATTAGCCGCAGTTGAAGAAAACCCGCAAACTAAATTAAAATCTGAAAACAAAATAAAGCTGTTCGACGATAACCTAATCGCTAACGTAAAAAAGCAAATTAAAATACTAGATCCTATATTTGTGCACTGATCAATACCTGTCAAAAAAGTGATTGTTCTCTTGGTGAAGCAGCAGAAGAATGGCTTAAATTGGAACTACCTAACCAATATGACGAACTTCTAGAAAAAAGGAAAAAGATGGCATTAACAACTTTGGCTCTGGCTGCCAATAGAATTCATCCTTTATATCGTGGAAACCGCTTATCTAAGGATCAGCTAGCAGAAGTTGAAATATTTTTCCTCGCTAATTTAGATGTAACCGGCTTAGAAGGCTATCAACGATTTATTAAGAGTGAAGGCATTTTTGATGTGCTGAATAAAAAAATAGGATTGCCAGGAATCACTTACTGGGAATTTGCAGCGCGTCATTTTCAAGATATTTCCTCTTTGGCTCTAAAATTATTAAAAATACCGTCTTCGTCCGCGCAACTGGAGCGACTATTTTCAAATTGGTCTTACATCCACTCTAACGTAAGAAATCGTCTGGGATTCGAGCGATCAAAAAAATTAACGAGTGTATATTATTCTTTAAAAGTAGCTGATACTAATAAAACAGATGAATACTGACTGAATTAAATTTAAAATTTTGCATTTTTAATTTTTGTACCTGTACCGCTTATCATGGTAGATTAACAATAAAATGAATATTAAGCCACTAATTAGTAACCAAACAACTCCAACTGCATTGAGGTGAAAACAACCAACAAATGTATTAACCAACATGTTGGTAATCTGTTGGTAAATACAAGAAAACAAATAAATAACCAACAATGTTGGCCAACGGAAACCAACGTAGGTTGGTAATTTTGTTGGTATATGATTGCCATCACTGCTGACTGGTCATTATCTCGACATCGTATTACCTCATATGGCCCAAGATATTTCGGACCAATTTTATTTGCCCTACTAAACTGGGTCTTTTTGATTGCCTTTATTTTATCATAGGTCCTGTGATTTTCCTTTGGAACTTTTAAAATTTATTCTCTCGCCTCTTCTTTTAGATTGCTACGACTTTTGCTGAAACTCTTTGCTTCCTCTTCCTCTATTATTTCCTTCAATTTATGATCCTCGGGACACGGCATCTTTACCCCTATCAGCAACTCGAACGGCGTCATCCCAATACTTCTTTGGTAAATGTTATTTAAAAATCGCTGCAAAGTATCGGTGTGCTTGTGCGGTGTGCTCGTAATTATACTCTTGAAGTTGGAGTGCCCAACCGGTGATTCTCGTGTTCAACTCTTTCTTATTCATAGTGGCCTGAAAAGCAGCACAGTCGGTCACTATTTTAAAATGGACACCGAGCAAATACATTCTTAATTTTTTAAAGCAACAAAAATCGCCATTACTTTCAGCTCATAACTACTGTAGCGTTCCTCGGTTGGTGATGCTTTCTTACTGTGGTAAAATACTGGATGCAAGTGTCCATCCGATTCAGACCGCTGCAACAAAATGGCGCCCAACCCAATTTTGCATGCATCGGTATACAATTCTGTTTCTGCAACAACATCGTATAACTGCAAAACTGGTTGGCAAATCAAAACTTCTTTCAGCTTGCGAACTGCATCCTTTTCCACCTCTTTTAATTTGAACTTAACATTTTTCCTCAATAGGTTGGGTAATTATAATTATTACAGGAATCCCAAATAGTATCACTGATATTGATGATTTTCTTAAAAAATTTAGTGAAGTTTACAATTTTGATGTTAAGACAATAGAAACAAAATATACAAAGAACATTGTTTTCAAACGAAGTGGCCGCAGCGGTAGAGGAACATCTATCCAAGTTACACTAAGGTTTAGTATGTCGCTACCAAGGACCTGTTAATGGAAAGTGTTAGGAAAAATGGCCCTCTCAAGCTGAAACAGCTTTATCCAACTTTGGTTCAAACAGATGAAGCCGTGTCCATACGGGATAAACTAACGCCCGTGAATAACAATATTATGAAAGAACTTCTCAATTTAAAAAAGAAAAATAAAGTTTTGTATTGCTGGTTTCGTCATAATAATGTTTATGTGAAAAAAATGAAAACTCTAAACCACAAATCATATGGTCTATAAATGACGTAATGAATTTAAAATAATTAAGATCGACCTAAAGTCAGCTACACTGAATCCAATAATTGTGTGGCTGTGTGATTGATGATGATATTATCATTCAGCTGTTACTATGTATTGTTACTACTGTTATGATTTTTATTACTTTTTTTTTTTTTTTTTTTGAAATTATTTTGTTGTTATTTACGTTTAACTAATATTATCGTATTATTTGAATTATACATATTATTCTGTCATTATTATTATTTTTCTAATCATATAATTTTCTCTAATACATTTGCAGACATATTTAAATTAACTCAATAACTAAATATAAATCACATATCTATCAACATAATGTGCATTTAATCAAACCACTAATATTATTTATATTGTCCGCAACATAATTATGAATCGAAGACAAATACGAAATTATAGTACATAGCTATATAATATATTGTAATATATTAATATAAAATTATAATCCGAGTAAACATGTTGTCAACGGTGAGTAGCAACAAACACTTTTTATTGTTGTCCGATTTCTCGCAGCAATCATCACATTTATTATGCCTGAATATTTTTTATATAAATATAAATCGATTCAAAAATAAATTGCATGAACTTGAAATTCTTCTGTCGTCACTCAATCAAAAAATAGACATAATTATTCTAACGGAAACATTTTTACTTGCTACTGAAACCAAATTTTTTAATATGAATGGATATACAGCACATCATAGTACTCGTGAAAACAGGGGTGGTGGCGGAATATCAGTTTTTGTCAATAAATATCTAGATTTTTCGTTATTTAAAGTTGAAATTAAGCTTGAAAATGAATTCCTAATTATATACTCCAAATTGCTGAACTTATATATTACTGCCTTGTACAAACCACCACACACACTTTATCAAGATTTTCTTATTATTTTAGATAATTTAACACACAATCTAAAAAATCAAATAATTGTTGGCGATTTTTACTATTTAAATATATACTACCGAAAAAATCATTCATTAAGACCATCAAAAAAACCCATGTTAATTACGAAAACATTTTGAAGTCTATTCAAGAAAACCCTCAAGAGCAGTCACTATCAAATTTCAATTTATTTTATAATTATCTTACTAGTTCTATTGCTAATAACACATCGGAAACTATAACAAATCAGAAAATATCGTATTATAGAAAACCATGGTTCAACAAAGAACTGTCAAATAAGGCCAAAATCCGTAGAAATTTTTATAAACTTTCAAGGAAATATCCTCAAAAGAATTATTTTGGACAAATGTATGATAGCCTTAATATCGAATTTAAAAAATTAATTAATAAAGCTAAAAAGAACTATTATGTTTATAAATAAATTTGAAAAAAGTTTGGCATGCCCTAAACAAATGTGGAATTTGGTAAGCGAGGTACTAGCAAATAAAACATTACAACGCAGTAACTCTACCAATATAGAATTAATGCATAATAGCAATTTAATTACAGACCAACTATTGGTTGCTAACCAGTTCAATGATTTTTTTATTTCAGTTGGTGTAAATACCTCGAGTCAAGGCATTAAGAACTATCCGCATTTTGGTACTTCCTTTAATGGGCCTTTAACTATCATAGAAAATACTACTGATGAGGAAATGTTTTGTATGATTAACAGTTTAAAGTCAAATTCTGCTTGTGGTCATGACAACATCCCATCGAAACTTGTTAAACAATTTACAAATCTTATTGTTCCATTGCTTACAACAGCGATTAATTCATGGATTAGAGAATGTACGTTTCCTAAATTCCTAAAACGTGCTCGAATCAAACCAATTTTTAAGTCAGGTGATCCATTACTGATAAACAACTATCGACCAATTTCTATTCTTTCTGTTTTTAGTAAAATTTTCGAAAAGGTGATAGTTGAACGACTTTGGAGCTACTTGGATCGTAATAATATCATTCATCATCACCAGTATGGTTTTACTAAGAAGTCTAGTACAGTATCAGCTACTTTAAATTTAATAGAAAACATTTATCAATCGGTTGAATTTAAAAATGCCACTTCATGTTTATTTCTGGATCTGCAGAAAGCATTCGATTGTGTCAACCATTCGATTCTTCTTCAAAAACTAGCCATGTATGGTGTCTCAGGGAGCGCAATAAAATTGTTTGAGAATTACCTCTTTGCAAGAGAACAAATAGTATGTGGTGTTCCGCAAGGTTCCAACCTTGGTCCAACTTTATTCCTAATATATATCAATGATTTATTTAAACTAAATTTAAAATGTCACATGCAATTATTTGCAGACGATGCTGCTCTCATTTATAGTTCACCAACCTATACACAACTAAAAATAGGCATGGAAAACGACATAATATTGATAAATGATTGGCTTGTTAATAACTGCTTTAAGCTGTATATTACAAAAACGAATTTCATAATATTTTATTTGAAATACCGACCGGCTGGAATATTTGATGAATTAAACGTGAACGGTAATCTTATTAAAAGAGTTGATTCAACAAAATACTTGGGGTTGTATATTAATTCTAACTTAAATTTGACTGATCATGTTTCCAAAATTAAGCAAAAAATTGCTCCAATGGTAGGTGTCTTAAGGCGAGTACGTTTTCTTATTCCTAAAAATCTTCGTTATAATATTTATTATAGTTACATCCACGCGCATTTAACATACTTGATAGAAATTTGAGGATCTTCAAGTGCTGATCAGATCGATGACCTGCAAATATTACAAAACAAAGCTTTAAAAGCAATTAATTACTTGCCAGTTTTAACTCCCACATATCTATTATATAATGAGAAGGTTCTTCCAGTAAAACGCTTAATTGATTTTGGGTATTTGATGACAATTTAGAAAATTAGATTCGAATTACTTAAATGTAGCCTTCAAATTCATACTACCTTTTCAATTACTGAAAGAGTTACACGAAACTCATTAAATTACCATTTACCAAATTACAAATTGTCTACTACTCAAAATAGTATATTGTATAAAGGCCTGAATTTGTTTAACCAGTTGGATAATGAGAAAAAAGACATAAGAATTTCAGAGTTTAAGGGTTTTATAAAGGGTAAACTGTTTAAAAATTTTATCGATCAATACAACTTGCACCATTAAACTTAAATCAATCTTAATGCTAAAGTTATCGGGTGTGTGAATTTTGACAATACTACTCACACTCTTCTTTTTTTCTTTAATATTTTGTAAAATTTATATTACTTATCACTTTTTAACTTTTTATTAGAATAATTTCTTATCAATAATGTGTGATATTTTCCTATATAAAAAATGTATTTTTTTCTTGGAAAATAAAAAATTAAAAAAAAAAAAAAAAAAAAAAAACGGTCTTGCGATCAGTGTATGTCTCGACGAATCTGCAAACTTTGTAATATTTTAGGAGTATCTGGCACTGGGAACTTCTCAACCCTCTTCGATATCATAGCCAAGGTATTCAATATGGGTGAGAAAATTGTAGCGTTAGTTTTATATGTAAATTGAATGGACGGGTGGAAAAGCCATGCGTTTATGCCCGTTTTATTATAAATAAAAAAATAAATAAATAAATTGCAAAACTAATCAAAAAAGACTTTAACATTACAATTTATAAAATGAAACACAACATCATTAAATTCAATAAAGATCTCGAAATAAACCAGTCTATTACTGAACGTCCAACTCATCATGCCGACCATTATAGACCCCACGGATACACTTTATCTATAACGCAAAACAGTATTTTTTATAAATGGGTTAATTGTTCATTGACCTTCCCAGCGATCTGAAAACAGGAATGATAGGGCCATTTGCAAATAAAATTCAAAACAATCTGTTCCAAGACTATCTAAGAGAAGATGATATAGAACATGGCCTTGTCATTTGTCAACAATATTTTATTCTAACCAACATTGGATCAATCGGTATATCAAAGTACCATTAATTTAATTAACAAACTTATTTAAAATTTAATAATAAATAAAAATTAATTTATACTACTGGCGGATTGAGAATAGAAGTATGTGTATTGTAAGCGATTTTCCATTCTACTTCGTTTTATTAGAGAAGTTTCCGTCTGGAAAAGTAATCTTATTAAAGTTGATATAAACAAAAGTTATGGTTTATTAAATCTATCAAAGTTTATAATTTTACTATATTTTAAAATTGTTAAAAATTTAAATGGTTTTCCCTAAAAAAAATGTAAATTTTTCTTGGAAAAAAACAAAATCGTGTAATTCCTATGGTAAGCCGTGACAAACAAAAATGTGCCTATATCCAGCCATAAAATCACTAGATAAAAATTCCGGTTTATAGTTTATTTTGACAATTTTTTATTTAAATATGTCGAACTGGTAAATTTTGGTTGAGACAGCAAATACACTATCGGCATTACCGAAATTTTTTTACCGGCTAAGTTTAACAGTGTGTAAAAACGTTCAAAACGGTTGCTACACTAAGCAATAGTAATATCTTTGAGTTTTTATTAAATGGTCATAGTACAGTTCTACCAAGGCATAATTTTTACAATTTGTAGCCATTTTCAAATTTTTTTTAAACTTTTCGGATATGCCCAACCTCTATAACAAATATAGTTTGGAGAAGATTGCTCATAGGGTTCTTCTAATTACTTGCACTTATTTATGTGGAACTTTACTTTTCCAGAACATATAAACTTTTCTTTAACTTGCGTAATGGTACTTGCTTGAAAATCGTAATAATTTAAATTATTTTCTGGGTCATTTAAATATCTCAGTTTGTATCTATACAGTTGCCAGAAAAAGTTGAAACTCCACGGACAGTTCGATCTTCCTGCAAAGACAACTTTGACTGGCGATGCAGGTAGTGGTGAAATTTTTCAGATTTATGATTGAGAAAGTAAGTATAAAAACTTTGTTTTTAAGCAGATAGGCAACATTTTGACAGAAGAGACTCAACGCCAATTTAACAATTAGAATTCATTTCACAGTTTTCGACTGAAGTGAGTCATTTTCCTTGTTATGCATTTCATCAAACCAGGCTTTCTTAATCAGATTGATTAAGAAAAACAACAAAATTAAAAAAATACATCAATTTATTTACATCAAATATACCAGAACAACTTTGCAAGTTCATTGAATCGATTCAAAATTACAACCACGACAATACAACGCTCTTTATACCATTAAGACACCTCATTATCTGTCACACAAAAAGCACACATAAATACATACAAAAAAATTGCTTTTTATTCGATCCAACTAATTTGTAATAAAAAAATAATTTTCATTGTCAGATTAGGTATGCTTGATTGAAAACATATTTTAACCATAGCATAACATGGAAAAAAAGTACATAACAATATATTTTACATAAAAATACATAAAAAAAATGTATGTATAAATATGTTCAACTAAAAAATTTGTTTGAATTTTAAATTATGAATTTTTTCGTGTTCGTTATCAATTTTTTTTTTTTTTTTCGTTTCTTTCTGGAAATTTGATTTTGAAAATCAATCATTCATTCATCCATATATAGTACTACTATACATATGTATTGTGCTCATTTTGTTCATTGTGCGGAGAACTCTATGTACACAATACACAGACGAAAAAAAATATGAAAAATGTCATAATTTTTCATCTGCAACAACACAGTACTAAGGATGTATAAAATATCAAGATAAATTTATTTGTATTTATATGTATGTACATATATATGAACCACGATACACAGACAGATAAAATATTTTATATTTGATTTTATGAGATTTCAAAAACTATTTTTTTTTGTGTAGTTTTTCGATTTATTAATGTATCAATTTTAAATTTTGTTGTTTTGAACTCTCTAGCACCAATAAAATACTCATAAGATGACTTCGGTGCTGAGCTGTAATTTTTATTTTATTTTGATACAATTTCATTATTGTATAATATATATCACGCGCTTTTATAATATACGATTTGTGCATATTTAAATAAAACAGATTGGGCCAAATATTTATCACCCATATAACACACACACAAATAATCTTAACTTTATGATTCACTTAAACGATTGCTCAATATAGGAAAATGGGAATGACATGTGGCTATAAAACCTATACAGACTTTAAATTTTAAGCGGGAAAATCATAAAAGAAAATGTTGAAATGTGATAAAAAAGCGAATCTGTTTTTTTTACTGTTTTGCTCAATTCGGTGATAGGCATATTATTGTTTCCGTGTTTGCAGCCTTATACATATTTATAAGCTTATTTGATTCCGCGGTATAACCAAATTTATTAGGCAACATTTATTTTAACCAACCCATAATAAATGTAAAAAAAATTACCATTTAAATTAAATTAATTAAAAAAAAATATTAATTGGATTTTTTTTCTTTGTTTAACAAATTTAAATTTAATCATTAAACAAAATTAATAATTTAGTACTTATTGAAAAGCTATGGATTTTTTAATACGTATAAATATGTTTCTTGTATATTATTTCGCGGCACATTTTACCAAACTGTAAAAGACGAGCGATTTTTGATATTTGCCTCCAAGTTTGAGGCCAACAATGGCTTTTAATTTCAACCATTTTATTTATTATTGGAAATATATTATTTTAATGTTTGTCTATTTTTAGTTTTTATTTCAAAATTTAAATATTTTAATTAAATATTTATATTAATAAAAAAAGTTTTTTTTTCCGAATGAGTTTTTCTCAACATGCATATATCAAAAACCAATTTGTGTTTCGAATATGTATGTATATTGGTTGATTATATTGGATTATGTAGAAACATTTGATTAAATTAAAAAAATAATTGTTTTGTTTGAAAAACTAAAAAAATTATTTTTATATAGACTCGCGATAACATGAACGCCGTATACCGTGAACTCCGGATAAAGTGAACGATTTTTTAATTACATGTACTACTCAGTAACGTGAATAATTAGAAAGCTCGATAAAGTGAACTAGATTTTGTACACTCTCGCATGTCCATAATTATTAATACATATGTAATATATTTTCTTATGATCCGGGGATTTCCAATTTGTTCCTTTTTTCATAACTGGAATCGAGTAAAGTTCAAAATCCATCAATAACAACATTGTGCGGTAACCTAGTGCGGTTTATAAAGAGTTATAGTGCTGTGTGATTAATAGTTCCTAATTAAAAATGGGTAAAAAGCAATAGTTTTAATTTTAATAATTGGAATTTTTGAATAATTTCGTAAAGGGGTTACAAAGGTTATAAATTTATCGAAAAACTACATTGTTGCTAAGTCCATTGTTTCTGCAATTAACGAAAAAGTGAGGGAATTAGGCGTATTAAAAGAAGAACCCTTTAACTGTCAGAATACCCTAAAATAAAGAAGATTTTATATCGTTGGTTTCTTCGGCAGCTTGATAACAGTTATCCTGTAAGTGACGATATGCTTTAAGAAAACTTAAAACTTTTACATAGTATAATAAAAGCAAACGAGAGCACGTTTCAAGCAAGTAATTGATGGTAACTATGTTTTAAAATTCGTCTTAGTGTGCGATTCTTTAAAAATACTGGAGAGGAGTTTTTCAAGAATATCTTAAAATATTAATTTTTATAAAACTGATGAAATCGCATACATCCCCTTGCCAATTTTCTATCTTAAAATATTAATTTTTACAAAACTGATGAAATCGCATGCATCCCCCCCCCCCTCTTGTCGACTTTCAAGAATATCTTAAAATATTAATTTTTACATAACTGATGGAATCGCATGCATCCCCACTGGTCAATTTTCAAGAATATCTTAAAATATTAATTTTTACAAAACTGATAAAATCGCATGCATCCCCCCCCCCTTGTCAATTTTCAAGAATATCTTAAAATATTAATTTTTACGAAACTGATGAAATCCCATGCATCCCCCCCTTGTAAGTTTTCAAGAATATCTTAAAATATTAATTTTTACAAAACTGATGAAATCGCATGCATCCCCTTGCCAATTTTCAATAATATCTTAAAATATAAATTTTTACAAAACTGATGAAATCCCATGCATGCATTGTCAATTTTCAAGAATATTTTAAAATATTTATTTTTACAAAACTGATGAAATCGCATGCACCCGCCCCTTGCCAATTTTCAAGAATATCTTAAAATATAAATTTTTACAAAACTGATGAAATCGCATGCATCCCCCTTGTCAATTTTAAAGAATATCTTAAAATATTAATTTTTACAAAACTGATGAAATCCCATGCATGCATTGTCAATTTTCAAGAATATCTTAAAATATTAATTTTTACAAAATTGATGAAATTGCATGCACCCGCCCCTTGTCAATTTTCAAGAATGTCTTGAAATATTAATTTTTACAAAACTGGTGAAATCGCATGCATCCCCTTGCCAATTATCAAGAATATCTTAAAATATTAATTTTTATAAAACTGATGAAATCGCATGCACCCGCCCTTGTCAATTTTCAAGAATATCCTAAAATATTAATTTTTACAAAATTGATGAATACCCATTCATGCATTGTTAATTTTCAAGAATATTTTAAAATATTAATTTTTACGAAACTGATGAAATCCCCTGCATGCATTGTCAATTTTCAAGAATATTTCAAAATATTAATTTTTACAAAATAAATGAAATCGCATGCACCCGCCCCTTATCAATTTTCAAGAATATCTTAAAATATTAATTTTTACAAAACTGATGAAATCGCATGCATCCCCATTGTCAATTTTCAAGAATATCTTAAAATATTAATTTTTACAAAATTGATGAAATCGGATGCCCCCTTGTCAATTTTCAAGAATATCTTAAAATATTAATTTTTACAAAACTGATGAAATCCCATGCATGCATTGCCAATTTTCAAGAATATCTTAAAACATTAATTTTTACAAAATTGATGAAATTGCATGCACCCGCCCCTTGTCAATTTTCAAGAATATCTTGAAATATTAATTTTTACAAAATTGATGAAATCGCATGTCCCCTTGTCAATTTTCAAGAATATCTTAAAATATTAATTTTTACAAAACTGATGAAATCCCATGCATGCATTGTCAATTTTCAAGAATATTTTAAAATATTTATTTTTACAAAACTTATGAAATCGCATGCATCCCCATTGTCAATTTTCAAGAATATCTTAAAATATTAATTTTAACAAAATTGATGAAATCGGATGCCCCCTTGTCAATTTTCAAGAATATCTTAAAATATTAATTTTTACAAAACTGATGAAATCCCATGCATGCCCCCCTTATCAATTTCCAAAAATATCTTAAAATATTAATTTTTACAAAACTGATGAAATCGAATGCATCCCCTTGCCAATTTTCAATAATATCTTAAAATATTAATTTTTACAAAACTGATGAAATCGCATGCACCCGCCCCTTGTCAATTTTCAGGAATATCTTAAAATATTAATTTTTACGAAACTGATGAAATCCCATGCATGCATTGTCAATTTTCAAGAATATCTTAAAATATTAATTTTTACAAAACTGATGAAATCCCATGCATGCATTGTCAATTTTCAAGAATATTTTAAAATATTTATTTTTACAAAACTGATGAAATCGCATGCACCCGCCCCTTGCCAATTTTCAAGAATATCTTAAAATATAAATTTTTACAAAATTGATGAAATCGCATGCCCCCTTGTCAATTTTCAAGAATATCTTAAAATATTAATTTTTACAAAACTGATGAAATCCCATTCATGCATTGTCAATTTTCAAGACTATTTTAAAATATTAATTTTTACAAAACTGATGAAATCCCATGCATGCCCCCCTTATCAATTTCCAAAAATATCTTAAAATATTAATTTTTACAAAACTGATGAAATCGAATGCATCCCCTTGCCAATTTTCAATAATATCTTAAAATATTAATTTTTACAAAACTGATGAAATCGCATGCACCCGCCCCTTGTCAATTTTCAGGAATATCTTAAAATATTAATTTTTACGAAACTGATGAAATCCCATGCATGCATTGTCAATTTTCAAGAATATTTTAAAATATTAATTTTTACAAAACTGATGAAATCGCATGCACCCGCCCCTTGCCAATTTTCAAGAATATCTTAAAATATTAATTTTTATAAAACTGATGAAATCCCATGCATGCCCCCCTTATCAATTTCCAAAAATATCTTAAAATATTAATTTTTACAAAACTGATGAAATCGCATGCATCCCCTTGCCAATTTTCAAGAATATCTTAAAATATTAATTTTTACAAAACTGATGAAATCCCATGCATCCCCCCTTGTCAATTTTCAAAAATATTAATTTTTACAAAACTGATGAAATCGCACGCACCCGCCCCCCTTGTCAATTTTCAAGAATATCTTAAAATATTAATTTTTATAAAACTGATGAAATCGCTGAACCCCCCCCTTATCAATTTCCAAAAATATCTTAAAATATTAATTTTTACAAAACTGATGAAATCGCATGCATCCCCTTGCAAATTTTCAATAATATCTTAAAATATTAATTTTTATAAAGCTTATGAAATCGCATGCATCCGCCCCTTGTCAATTTTCAAGAATATCTTAAAATATTAATTTTTATAAAACTGATGAAATCGCTGTAACCCTCCCTTATCAATTTCCAAAAATATTTTAAAATATTAATTTTTACAAAACTGATAAAATCGCATGCACCCGCCCCTTGTCAATTTTCAAAAATATCTTAAAATATTAATTTTTATAAAACTGATGAAATCGCTGAACCCCCCCCTTATCAATTTCCAAAAATATCTTAAAATATTAATTTTTACAAAACTGATGAAATCGCATGCATCCCCTTGCCAATTTTCAATAATATCTTAAAATATTTATTTTTACAAAACTGATGAAATCCCATGCATGCATTGTCAATTTTCAAGAATATCTTAAAATATTAATTTTTACAAAATTGATGAAATTGCATGCACCCGCCCCTTGTCAATTTTCAAGAATGTCTTGAAATATTAATTTTTACAAAACTGGTGAAATCGCATGCATCCCCTTGCCAATTATCAAGAATATCTTAAAATATTAATTTTTACAAAACTGATGAAATCGCATGCACCCGCCCTTGTCAATTTTCAAGAATATCCTAAAATATTAATTTTTACAAAATTGATGAATACCCATTCATGCATTGTCAATTTTCAAGAATATTTTAAAATATTAATTTTTACGAAACTGATGAAATCCCCTGCATGCATTGTCAATTTTCAAGAATATTTCAAAATATTAATTTTTACAAAATAAATGAAATCGCATGCACCCGCCCCTTATCAATTTTCAAGAATATCTTAAAATATTAATTTTTACAAAACTGATGAAATCGCATGCATCCCCATTGTCAATTTTCAAGAATATCTTAAAATATTAATTTTTACAAAACTGATGAAATCCCATGCATGCATTGCCAATTTTCAAGAATATCTTAAAACATTAATTTTTACAAAATTGATGAAATTGCATGCACCCGCCCCTTGTCAATTTTCAAGAATATCTTGAAATATTAATTTTTACAAAATTGATGAAATCGCATGCCCCCTTGTCAATTTTCAAGAATATCTTAAAATATTAATTTTTACAAAACTGATGAAATCCCATGCATGCATTGTCAATTTTCAAGAATATTTTAAAATATTTATTTTTACAAAACTGATGAAATCCCATGCAAGCATTGCCAATTTTCAAGAATATCTTAAAACATTAATTTTTACAAAATTGATGAAATTGCATGCACCCGCCCCTTGTCAATTTTCAAGAATATCTTGAAATATTAATTTTTACAAAATTGATGAAATCGCATGCCCCCTTGTCAATTTTCAAGAATATCTTAAAATATTAATTTTTACAAAACTGATGAAATCCCATGCATGCATTGTAAATTTTCAAGAATATTTTAAAATATTTATTTTTACAAAACTGATGAAATCGCATGCATCCCCATTGTCAATTTTCAAGAATATCTTAAAATATTAATTTTTACAAAATTGATGAAATCGGATGCCCCCTTGTCAATTTTCAAGAATATCTTAAAATATTAATTTTTACAAAACTGATGAAATCCCATGCATGCATTGCCAATTTTCAAGAATATCTTAAAACATTAATTTTTACAAAATTGATGAAATTGCATGCACCCGCCCCTTGTCAATTTTCAAGAATATCTTGAAATATTAATTTTTACAAAACTGATGAAATCCCATGCATGCCCCCCTTATCAATTTCCAAAAATATCTTAAAATATTAATTTTTACAAAACTGATGAAATCGAATGCATCCCCTTGCCAATTTTCAATAATATCTTAAAATATTAATTTTTACAAAACTAATGAAATCGCATGCACCCGCCCCTTGTCAATTTTCAGGAATATCTTAAAATATTAATTTTTACGAAACTGATGAAATCCCATGCATGCATTGTCAATTTTCAAGAATATCTTAAAATATTAATTTTTACAAAACTGATGAAATCCCATGCATGCATTGTCAATTTTCAAGAATATTTTAAAATATTTATTTTTACAAAACTGATGAAATCGCATGCACCCGCCCCTTGCCAATTTTCAAGAATATCTTAAAATATAAATTTTTACAAAATTGATGAAATCGCATGCCCCCTTGTCAATTTTCAAGAATATCTTAAAATATTAATTTTTACAAAACTGATGAAATCCCATTCATGCATTGTCAATTTTCAAGAATATTTTAAAATATTAATTTTTACAAAACTGATGAAATCCCATGCATGCCCCCCTTATCAATTTCCAAAAATATCTTAAAATATTAATTTTTACAAAACTGATGAAATCGAATGCATCCCCTTGCCAATTTTCAATAATATCTTAAAATATTAATTTTTACAAAACTGATGAAATCGCATGCACCCGCCCCTTGTCAATTTTCAGGAATATCTTAAAATATTAATTTTTACGAAACTGATGAAATCCCATGCATGCATTATCAATTTTCAAGAATATTTTAAAATATTATGATAATTTTTACAAAACTGATGAAATCGCATGCACCCGCCCCTTGCCAATTTTCATCTTAAAATATTAATTTTTATAAAACTGATGAAATCCCATGCATGCCCCCCTTATCAATTTCCAAAAATATCTTAAAATATTAATTTTTACAAAACTGATGAAATCGCATGCATCCCCTTGCCAATTTTCAAGAATATCTTAAAATATTAATTTTTACAAAACTGATGAAATCCCATGCATCCCCCCTTGTCAATTTTCAAAAATATTAATTTTTACAAAACTGATGAAATCGCACGCACCCGCCCCCCTTGTCAATTTTCAAGAATATCTTAAAATATTAATTTTTATAAAACTGATGAAATCGCTGAACCCCTCCCTTATCAATTTCCAAAAATATCTTAAAATATTAATTTTTACAAAACTGATGAAATCGCATGCATCCCCTTGCAAATTTTCAATAATATCTTAAAATATTAATTTTTATAAAGCTTATGAAATCGCATGCATCCGCCCCTTGTCAATTTTCAAGAATATCTTAAAATATTAATTTTTACAAAACTGATGAAATCCCATGCATCCCCCCTTGTCAATTTTCAAGAATATTAATTTTTACAAAACTGATGAAATCGCACGCACCCCCCCCCCCCTTGTCAATTTTCAAGAATATCTTAAAATATTAATTTTTACAAAACTGATGGAATCGCATGCATCCCCTTGTCAATTTTCAAGAATATTAATTTTTACAAAACTGATGAAATCGCACGCACCCGCCCCCCTTGTCAATTTTCAAGAATATCTTAAAATATTAATTTTTATAAAACTGATGAAATCGCTGAACCCCCCCCTTATCAATTTCCAAAAATATCTTAAAATATTAATTTTTACAAAACTGATGAAATCGCATGCATCCCCTTGCAAATTTTCAATAATATCTTAAAATATTAATTTTTATAAAGCTTATGAAATCGCATGCATCCGCCCCTTGTCAATTTTCAAGAATATCTTAAAATATTAATTTTTATAAAACTGATGAAATCGCTGTAACCCTCCCTTATCAATTTCCAAAAATATTTTAAAATATTAATTTTTACAAAACTGATAAAATCGCATGCACCCGCCCCTTGTCAATTTTCAAAAATATCTTAAAATATTAATTTTTATAAAACTGATGAAATCGCTGAACCCCCCCCTTATCAATTTCCAAAAATATCTTAAAATATTAATTTTTACAAAACTGATGAAATCGCATGCATCCCCTTGCCAATTTTCAATAATATCTTAAAATATTTATTTTTACAAAACTGATGAAATCCCATGCATGCATTGTCAATTTTCAAGAATATCTTAAAGTATTAATTTTTACAAAATTGATGAAATTGCATGCACCCGCCCCTTGTCAATTTTCAAGAATGTCTTGAAATATTAATTTTTACAAAACTGGTGAAATCGCATGCATCCCCTTGCCAATTATCAAGAATATCTTAAAATATTAATTTTTACAAAACTGATGAAATCGCATGCACCCGCCCTTGTCAATTTTCAAGAATATCCTAAAATATTAATTTTTACAAAATTGATGAATACCCATTCATGCATTGTCAATTTTCAAGAATATTTTAAAATATTAATTTTTACGAAACTGATGAAATCCCCTGCATGCATTGTCAATTTTCAAGAATATTTCAAAATATTAATTTTTACAAAATAAATGAAATCGCATGCACCCGCCCCTTATCAATTTTCAAGAATATCTTAAAATATTAATTTTTACAAAACTGATGAAATCGCATGCATCCCCATTGTCAATTTTCAAGAATATCTTAAAATATTAATTTTTACAAAACTGATGAAATCCCATGCATGCATTGCCAATTTTCAAGAATATCTTAAAACATTAATTTTTACAAAATTGATGAAATTGCATGCACCCGCCCCTTGTCAATTTTCAAGAATATCTTGAAATATTAATTTTTACAAAATTGATGAAATCGCATGCCCCCTTGTCAATTTTCAAGAATATCTTAAAATATTAATTTTTACAAAACTGATGAAATCCCATGCATGCATTGTCAATTTTCAAGAATATTTTAAAATATTTATTTTTACAAAACTGATGAAATCCCATGCAAGCATTGCCAATTTTCAAGAATATCTTAAAACATTAATTTTTACAAAATTGATGAAATTGCATGCACCCGCCCCTTGTCAATTTTCAAGAATATCTTGAAATATTAATTTTTACAAAATTGATGAAATCGCATGCCCCCTTGTCAATTTTCAAGAATATCTTAAAATATTAATTTTTACAAAACTGATGAAATCCCATGCATGCATTGTCAATTTTCAAGAATATTTTAAAATATTTATTTTTACAAAACTGATGAAATCGCATGCATCCCCATTGTCAATTTTCAAGAATATCTTAAAATATTAATTTTTACAAAATTGATGAAATCGGATGCCCCCTTGTCAATTTTCAAGAATATCTTAAAATATTAATTTTTACAAAACTGATGAAATCCCATGCATGCATTGCCAATTTTCAAGAATATCTTAAAACATTAATTTTTACAAAATTGATGAAATTGCATGCACCCGCCCCTTGTCAATTTTCAAGAATATCTTGAAATATTAATTTTTACAAAACTGATGAAATCCCATGCATGCCCCCCTTATCAATTTCCAAAAATATCTTAAAATATTAATTTTTACAAAACTGATGAAATCGAATGCATCCCCTTGCCAATTTTCAATAATATCTTAAAATATTAATTTTTACAAAACTAATGAAATCGCATGCACCCGCCCCTTGTCAATTTTCAGGAATATCTTAAAATATTAATTTTTACGAAACTGATGAAATCCCATGCATGCATTGTCAATTTTCAAGAATATCTTAAAATATTAATTTTTACAAAACTGATGAAATCCCATGCATGCATTGTCAATTTTCAAGAATATTTTAAAATATTTATTTTTACAAAACTGATGAAATCGCATGCACCCGCCCCTTGCCAATTTTCAAGAATATCTTAAAATATAAATTTTTACAAAATTGATGAAATCGCATGCCCCCTTGTCAATTTTCAAGAATATCTTAAAATATTAATTTTTACAAAACTGATGAAATCCCATTCATGCATTGTCAATTTTCAAGAATATTTTAAAATATTAATTTTTACAAAACTGATGAAATCCCATGCATGCCCCCCTTATCAATTTCCAAAAATATCTTAAAATATTAATTTTTACAAAACTGATGAAATCGAGTGCATCCCCTTGCCAATTTTCAATAATATCTTAAAATATTAATTTTTACAAAACTGATGAAATCGCATGCACCCGCCCCTTGTCAATTTTCAGGAATATCTTAAAATATTAATTTTTACGAAACTGATGAAATCCCATGCATGCATTATCAATTTTCAAGAATATTTTAAAATATTATGATAATTTTTACAAAACTGATGAAATCGCATGCACCCGCCCCTTGCCAATTTTCATCTTAAAATATTAATTTTTATAAAACTGATGAAATCCCATGCATGCCCCCCTTATCAATTTCCAAAAATATCTTAAAATATTAATTTTTACAAAACTGATGAAATCGCATGCATCCCCTTGCCAATTTTCAAGAATATCTTAAAATATTAATTTTTACAAAACTGATGAAATCCCATGCATCCCCCCTTGTCAATTTTCAAAAATATTAATTTTTACAAAACTGATGAAATCGCACGCACCCGCCCCCCTTGTCAATTTTCAAGAATATCTTAAAATATTAATTTTTATAAAACTGATGAAATCGCTGAACCCCTCCCTTATCAATTTCCAAAAATATCTTAAAATATTAATTTTTACAAAACTGATGAAATCGCATGCATCCCCTTGCAAATTTTCAATAATATCTTAAAATATTAATTTTTATAAAGCTTATGAAATCGCATGCATCCGCCCCTTGTCAATTTTCAAGAATATCTTAAAATATTAATTTTTACAAAACTGATGAAATCCCATGCATCCCCCCTTGTCAATTTTCAAGAATATTAATTTTTACAAAACTGATGAAATCGCACGCACCCCCCCCCCTTGTCAATTTTCAAGAATATCTTAAAATATTAATTTTTACAAAACTGATGGAATCGCATGCATCCCCTTGTCAATTTTCAAGAATATTAATTTTTACAAAACTGATGAAATCGCATGCACCCCCCCCCCTCCTCGTCAATTTTCAAGAATATCTTAAAATATTAATTTTTACAAAACTGATGAAATCGCATGCACCCGCCCCTTGTCAATTTTCAAGGATGTCTTGAAAAATTAATTTTTACAAAACTGATGAAATCGCATGCACCCGCCCCTTGTCAATTTTCAAGAATATTTCAAAATATTAATTTTTACAAAACTGATGAAATCGCATGCATCCCCTTGCCAATTATCAAGAATATCTTAAAATATTAATTTTTACAAAACTGATGAAATCGCATGCATCCGCCCCTTGTCAATTTTCAAGAAAATCTTAAAATATTAATTTTTACAAAACTGATGAAATCCCATGCATCCCCCTTGTCAATTTTCAAGAATATTTCAAAATATTACTTTTTATAAAACTGATGAAATCGCATGCACCCGCCCTTGTCAATTTTCAAGAATATCTTAAAATATTAATTTTTACAAAATTGATGAATACCCATTCATGCATTGTCAATTTTCAAGAATATTTTAAAATATTAATTTTTACGAAACTGATGAAATCCCATGCATGCATTGTCAATTTTCAAGAATATTTCAAAATATTAATTTTTACAAAATAAATGAAATCGCATGCACCCCCCCCCCCCCTTATCAATTTTCAAGAATATCTTAAAATATTAATTTTTACAAAACTGATGAAATCGCATGCATCCCCCTTGTCAATTTTCAAGAATATCTTAAAATATTAATTTTTACAAAACTGATGAAATCCCATGCATCCCCCCTTGTCAATTTTCAAGAATATTTCAAAATATTACTTTTTATAAAAGTGATGAAATCGCATGCACCCGCCCTTGTCAATTTTCAAGAATATCCTAAAATATTAATTTTTACAAAACTGATGAAATCGCATGCATCCCCATTGTCACTTTTCAAGAATATCTATAAATATTAATTTTTACAAAATTGATGAAATCGGATGCCCCCTTGTCAAATTTCAAGAATATCTTAAAATATTAATTTTTACAAAACTGATGAAATCCCATGCATGCATTGCCAATTTTCAAGAATATCTTAAAACAATAATTTTTACAAAATTGATGAAATTGCATGCACCCGCCCCTTGTCAATTTTCAAGAATATCTTGAAATATTAATTTTTTCAAAATTGATGAAATCGCATGCCCCCTTGTCAATTTTCAAGAATATCTTAAAATATTAATTTTTACAAAACTGATGAAATCCCATGCATGCATTGTCAATTTTCAAGAATATTTTAAAATATTAATTTTTACGAAACTGATGAAATCCCATGCATGCATTGTCAATTTTCAAGAATATTTCAAAATTTTAATTTTTACAAAATTGATGAAATCGCTGCATCCCCCCTTATCAATTTCCAAAAATATCTTAAAATATTAATTTTTACAAAACTGATGAAATCGCATGCATCCCCTTGCCAATTTTCAATAATATCTTAAAATATTAATTTTTATAAAGCTTATGAAATCGCATGCACCCGCCCCTTGCCAATTTTCATCTTAAAATATTAATTTTTATAAAACTGATGAAATCCCATGCATGCCCCCCTTATCAATTTCCAAAAATATCTTAAAATATTAATTTTTACAAAACTGATGAAATCGCATGCATCCCCTTGCCAATTTTCAAGAATATCTTAAAATATTAATTTTTACAAAACTGATGAAATCCCATGCATCCCCCCTTGTCAATTTTCAAAAATATTAATTTTTACAAAACTGATGAAATCGCACGCACCCGCCCCCCTTATCAATTTCCAAAAATATCTTAAAATATTAATTTTTACAAAACTGATGAAATCGCATGCATCCCCTTGCAAATTTTCAATAATATCTTAAAATATTAATTTTTACAAAACTGATGAAATCCCATGCATGCATTGCCAATTTTCAAGAATATCTTAAAACAATAATTTTTACAAAATTGATGAAATTGCATGCACCCGCCCCTTGTCAATTTTCAAGAATAGCTTGAAATATTAATTTTTACAAAATTGATGAAATCGCATGCCCCCTTGTCAATTTTCAAGAATATCTTAAAATATTAATTTTTACAAAACTGATGAAATCCCATGCATGCATTGTCAATTTTCAAGAATATTTTAAAATATTAATTTTTACGAAACTGATGAAATCCCATGCATGCATTGTCAATTTTCAAGAATATTTCAAAATATTAATTTTTACAAAATAAATGAAATCGCATGCATCCCCCCCTTGTAAGTTTTCAAGAATATCTTGAAATATTAATTTTTACAAAACTGATGAAATCGCATGCATCCCCTTGCCAATTATCAAGAATATCTTAAAATATTAATTTTTACAAAACTGATGAAATCCCATGCATCCCCCCTTGTCAATTTTCAAGAATATTTCAAAATATTACTTTTTATAAAACTGATGAAATCGCATGCACCCGCCCTTGTCAATTTTCAAGAATATCCTAAAATATTAATTTTTACAATACTGATGAAATCGCATGCATCCCCATTGTCACTTTTCAAGAATATCTATAAATATTAATTTTTACAAAATTGATGAAATCGGATGCCCCCCTTGTCAATTTTCAAGAATATCTTAAAATATTAATTTTTACAAAACTGATGAAATCCCATGCATGCATTGCCAATTTTCAAGAATATCTTAAAACAATAATTTTTACAAAATTGATGAAATTGCATGCACCCGCCCCTTGTCAATTTTCAAGAATAGCTTGAAATATTAATTTTTACAAAATTGATGAAATCGCATGCCCCCTTGTCAATTTTCAAGAATATCTTAAAATATTAATTTTTACAAAACTGATGAAATCCCATGCATGCATTGTCAATTTTCAAGAATATTTTAAAATATTAATTTTTACGAAACTGATGAAATCCCATGCATGCATTGTCAATTTTCAAGAATATTTCAAAATTTTAATTTTTACAAAATTGATGAAATCGCTGCATCCCCCCTTATCAATTTCCAAAAATATCTTAAAATATTAATTTTTACAAAACTGATGAAATCGCATGCATCCCCTTGCCAATTTTCAATAATATCTTAAAATATTAATTTTTATAAAACTGATGAAATCGCATGCATCCGCCCTTGTCAATTTTCAAGAATATCTTAAAATATTAATTTTTACAAAACTGTTGAAATCGCATGCATCCCCCTTATCAATTTTCAAGAATATCTTAAAATATTAATTTTTACAAAACCGATGAAATCCCATGCATGCATTGTCAATTTTCAGTAATATTTCAGAATATTATGATACTTTTTATAAAACTGATGAAATCTCATGCATCCGCCCCTTGTCAATTTTCATTAATATCTTAAAATATTAATTTTTATAAAACTTATGAAATCGCATGCATCCCCCCACCCTGGTCAATTTTCAAGAATATCTTAAAACATTAATTTTTACAAAACTGATGAAATCGCATGCATCCCCCCCCCCCTGGTCAATTTTCAAGAATATCTTAAAATATTAATTTTTACAAAACTGATGAAATTGCATGCATCCCCCTTGTCAATTTTCAAGAAT
>OY744482.1:65290746-65420237 GCA_963556165.1 Tipula helvola
AAAGTTGCTAGGAAATAAGAATTTTAAAAACAAATTAGGAACCATACACGAACGGTACTGCGCTCAACTAACGATTGTAAGGCCTCTATGAACCATATTAATACTCGGCCGCTATTAGGTTAATAATATTGTGCTTATGTTACTTAATTGCCATAATTATCGATCGAGAGTGACCGATTTTTTGCTGTTGACAAAGAAATTTAAAAGAAAAAAAAATGTAACTGGGTCGAGTGTGTGGTATATTGTTTGGAATACTGTATACCATGCGCCATTGAAATATTCGTTTTCGATTATTTACTATTTCATACAATTCTCCCATAGATTTTACCTCATGCACTAGTTTTTTTTTTGTTTTTTACTTTTTCAGCATATTTCACGTCTTATGACATATTTAAATTAAATCCTAATAAGTATCCTAATACTTATTCGTTTGATTTTAATTAAGTATAGTTAAAGAGTTGATTATAAAATGGGTTGCTCTAAATTAAATGCTAACGAAAAGGCCATGATTTTGCAACTAAAGGCAAAAAAGTACACACATTCACAAATCGCAAGAGTAATTTGGTGTAGCCCAACAACAATTAGAAAGTTTTTAAGGCACTATTCCGAAAAGTGGTTGCGTTTTAAGTCGGCTCTGATGCAAAGAGGAAAAGTTCTGTTCCAACAGATCGAATTTCGACATTTGGTGCTTAAGCAAAAGTTTGCTACGGTTTTGGAGCTGAGAAGTTAGCTTCTAATAGCAACAACTGATACTATTTCAGTTCCTACTCGTAAAAGGAGACTAAAGGAATTTGATCTCTATGCTTGTCGACCTGCGAGAAAATCATTTCAGACAGCAAAAATGGGAGCTGCAAGCCTCAAATTTGCAATGGAATGGCAAAACTGAATGCCCGATGATTGGCGTTGGTTCATATTCTCGGATGAATCATCATCCCATAGAGGGATTTGGCCGCTTCATAATGAAGTTTCGTAATCAATTTTTTAACGGATAATGAGTGATTAATTCATTGATCCTACATTAACCTGCCGTGATCTTTTCATCGCCCGCCGGGAATCGAACCCGGGGCCTCCGGGGCTTAAAGCAATCATGCTAACAACTGTGCCACCGGGGCGGCAAGAGAGGTGTGACTTCCTTAACCTTAAAATCTCGGTTTGACACAGAAAGGATTTTTCAAATGAACGTATTTATTTTAAATGTATTGACCACGACCTCTCCAAATGAAACATTCAACATAAATAATTATGATTACCTCAGAAATCTTCAATTGGCTGATCCTAATTTTAATAAGTCCAATGAAATAGATATAGTATTGGGATCTAACAAGTTTTTTGAAATTTTAGAAAATGGTCATTTAAAGGGAGATAATGGTAAACCGATAGCACAAAATACAGCTCTTGGATGGCTGGTATCAGGAGAGACCAGCAGCCAAAATTCAAACTTGCGAAATTTAAACATTACAGTAGAGGAAGAATGTATTGATTACATATTAAGAAAATTTTTCTAATGTGAAGAATTGGATAATTCCAACCATACTCAGTTTAACGAAGAAGAAGCAGCTATAGAGCAACATTTCAAATCAAATGTTACAAGATACCAAGATGGAAGATACAAAGTTGCCCTACCATTCAAAGGGTCTGTTCCAGTACTTGGTCAATCTGTTTATATGGCTATTCACAGATTGAAAACTGTGGAACGACGAATGCAGAGAGATGATCAATATAAAATGCTGTATTCCGATTTCATGAAGGCTTATCTACAATTAGGTCATATGGAAAAAATCGATGGACATGAAATTGTACCTATACCGATACTCACCATTGCTATCTGCCACATCATTCTGTTCTCAAGGCGTCTAGCACTACGACCAAGCTGAGAACAGCCTTTGATGGTTCATGTAAAATCACGAATAGCATGTCGTTAAACGAAAACTTAATGGTTGGTCCTACCATCCAGCCAGCATTATGGTCAATTTTATTACGGTTCCGCACTTACCCAGCCGCATTAAGCACTGACATCCAACAAATGTACCGTCAAATCATGGTACGAGAAGAAGATACTAACTATCAACGGATCCTGGGACGGCAATCTCCTGATTTGCCCATCGAACATTTTCGGCTAAAGGCAGTGACATATGGAACTTTGGCAGCACCGTTTCTAGCCATTCGATCGTTGTTTCTACTATAGCATCTGACAGTGAATTAAACGGTCCGCGACTCGCCAATATCATCAAAAACGATTTTTACGTTGATGATCTCTTGAGTGGTACGACAGATATCAATAAGCCATCAATCTTAAGAAACAATATATTGCGTTACTAGAGTCGGGAAGCTTTCCATTGAGAAAATGGGTTTCCCACATACCTGCGCTATGTGACGCCGAAGATCCAATCACCATAGACGACAACCAGACTACAATCAGAGAACTTGGGCTTGTATAGGATCCTAAAAAAAAACGTCTTTTAGTTCAACGTCAAACTAAATGACAACATACACTACACAAAAAGAACTCTCCTCTCTGAATATTCAAAAGTGTTTGACCCTCTTGGTTGGCTGGCTCAATCAATAATTACCATAAAAATACTATTTCAAAAGTTATGGTTACGTAAACCGCTACCGTCTGATATTATGAATCAATGGCGTCAACGGTGAGATAATTTAGAGCAAACTACAATTAATTCAGATTCCAAGACATATTCCATGGAAAAATGATTGCATTCAATTTCATGGATTCTGTGCCGCAATCACGCAAATGAGGCAGCTTATGCTGCAGTTATATATAGTAGATTGAAGATAAAAACGGAATATTTCAAGTTAACCTCTTGACATCAAAAACTAAGGTCGCACCATTAAAGCAAATCACTCTACCCAGATTAGAGCTATGTACAGCGGTATTGATGAGCAGATTACTAACCAAAGTGAAAAAGGAATTTTGTTGAACTGATAGTACTATTGTATTAACATGACTGTCGGCTGGACCCCGTCGATGGAAAACATTTGTAGCCAATAGGACATCAGAGATTCTCTGCTCTTTTCCACGAAGCAAATGGGATCATGTAAAATCAAACGAGAATCCCGCGGCTTGTCCAAGTCGGGGCATAAGTCCACTGGCATTAAAATCATTCGGTTAAAATTCAAGAATCATCCTGGAATATAATGCCAACAGATTCATCAAACACTGAAGTAATTCTGAAAGAAGAACGTAAAAAATGGGTACAATGTTTACAAATCCAAGCATCAAACGAAACAATGGAAAGGTTATTTGAGAGCACTTCTTCTTGGAGGAGGATTCGATGTGTTCTAAGCTATTGCATACGTTTTATCAGAAATACCCAGGAAAAAAATTAAACAAAATAGAAATCTGGGTATTATCTCGGTCAGAGAGTTACAGTTGGCGGAACGAGCTTGTATATTATGGTGTCAACAAAATCAATACACGGAAGAAATAGCAAGTCTAACGAAATCAGGTTCATTGTTAGCTAAGGGAAAATTGTCAACATTATCACCATTCTTAGATGAACAAGGCATCCTTCGAGTTGGCGAGAGATTGCAGAATACAGAATGTTCATACGACACGAAACATCCTATCATTTTGCCAAACTCCCATATCCTAAGCAAAATGATAGCCACATATTACCACTCCAAATATCTCCATCCTGGTGCATTTTTGTTAACCTCCCTTCTCAAACAAAATTTTTGGATTGTTAATGGCAGAAGCATGACAAGAAAAGTTACGCACAAGTGTCACGTGTGCGTACGGCAGAGGGCAATTACGAGCAAACAATTAATGGGTACTTTACCAACGTCTCGAGTAACGATATCCAGACCATTTAGTCGAGTTGGCGTAGATTTCTGTGGTCCAATTACTATCGCAACTAAGAAGGAAAGAGGAGCAAAATATGTGAATGCATACCTTTCCGTTTTTTTCTATGGTAATAAAAGCCATACATTTAGAAGTTGTATCCGATGTAACTTCTGATGCATTTTTGGCTGCTTTAAAAATATTTATTTCACGGCGAGGTTTAACAACTGAAATCAATTCAGATAACGGCACAAATTTCGTGGGGGCAAACCTGAAAATAAACAAACTATATAACATTGACATTATTAATAATTCAAGTATTATTTCAGATTATCTCAATAATAACTGTATATCTTGGAAGTTTATTATGGGAAGCCGCAGTAAAGTCGATGAAAACGCATCTTATTCGTTTAACAGGAAATTCCAAATTAACCTTCGAAGAGATGACTACATTAACATGTCAAATTGAGACGATACTAAATTCGCGACCTCTTTGTTACTTGAAATCAGATGATCCAGCAAGCATAGATATTTTAACTCCAGGGCATTTCCTGATAATGGCACTTCTAACATCACTACCAGCAAGAGAATTGGAATCAATATCAAATAACCGGCTTTCAAGATGGGAACAAATCACAAAGCGCATGGGCAGCTTCTGGAAGCGCTACTCAGGCGACTATCTCCATACACTGCAACAACGAAGTAAATGGCAACAGAAGCAAAACAATCTTCAAATAGTAACATCGTGTTGGTGAAAGAGGGCAAACTACCTCCATGCGAATGGTTAAAGGCAAGAATTATTGAAATACATCCAGGCAAGGACGGCCTTGTTCGAGTAGTCACACTTCGTACTTCAAAATCAACGTTAAAAAGACCAGTCAGCAAAATCGTCAAACTACCAACTAATTGAACACTAAGATGTTCAATACGCGGGAGAATATCTGGAATTTCATGAAAAACAAATGTTTATTAAAAAACCAAACATATATCTATTAATTCTAACAAAATAATCATCTTAATTTAATTGTTTATTGTTATTATTGTTTTTGACATTTACTATCAAAATATTGGCCACTGTACCAAAATTGTTCTTGCTATAAATTGTTAATTATAAATAATTAAAATAATTAAGAACAGATGACACTAGTCAATTGTATAGGGTTTGAAAATAAAAATTATGTACATATGTTTGTTTTAACCAAAATATTTGGGAGTGGGGAATCTGTTATACAATAATGTTGTAGTATAAATAGATTCAAATTTTGTATTACTATGGATTGCAATTTATAACTTGAAAAAGTAAACACCGACCATAAAGTAATTAAAAAATTTATTGGAAAATTAGTTTGGTTTTTTTTTTGTTGTCAATCTTCCGATAAATTGTGTGGTAACAGAATTCTGTCAATAAAATATCATCAGAGATTAAGAAAATTACGGATTCTGTTCAGTTAAGAAATTTAAAAATTTGGAAAAAAAAAACAAACGAATATCGAATTTGTGTATGATAAATCAAACGTAATAAATTTAATCAATAACAATATTGTATGGTTTGGAGCTTTGGGCCAAATTTTAGTTTTCCAATTAGATCTAATAAAATTCCAATTATTGATATGCTGGCTGATACAGAAAATATTTTGTCACTAGATGATAAAAATCTTTTAGAAGAAAAACGAGCCATAATTACAAATGAAATAATCCAAGCTTTAAAAAAAGCTCACAATTTCGAAAACCAATACAATTTTAATCAACGCCCGAAAGGTAACAAAACAATTTCTAACAGATAATCAGAATGTATGTATATGTATAACCAAATCTGAAAAAGGCAATAATACAGTTTTAATGTACTTAACAGATTACAAAAATAAACTGACCGAACTTTTGAATGACGTGAACACTTACGAAATTTTAGACAATGATCCGACTAAAAAAATTAACAAAAAATGTTTCAAAATTATCGATAATCTAATCAATAAAAATCCATTACCGCCTAGAATTTAAGGACTTCCAAAAATACATAAACATAATATTCCATTACGACCAATAGTTTTAACCCTAAATTCTCTGGCTTACAATTTGTCAAAACTTTGTTGTACTATTTTGAAATTTTTAACAAAAAGCAGTAAATATAATATAAAAAATTCGTTTGTATTTAAAGATAAAATTAAAAATTTAATCATTGATAATTAAGATGTGTTAGCATCTTTGGATGTGGTTTCATTATTTACTAATGTACTATTAGAGTCGCAAAATTGGCAATTAGTGAAAGATGAAATGAAATTGAGATGGATTATAATTTGACGATAGAAGAATTTTTAAATATTTTAGACACTAGCGTTTCGGACAACAACAATTTCAAATATCAAGACGTTATTTATAAACAAAATGTTGACTTTGCGATGGGTAATCCTTTGTCCCCAATTTCAGCAGATATTGTATTAGAAAAATTATTTAGTCCAAAAATACCATAAACAAGCCTGATATTCGAAATTCGCGATTAAAACTAGTTTTGGCTTAAATTACATACATACATAAAGGGAGGGTCAGTTGCTATCGCATAAGCCACAATAACTTATTTCTGGCCCCAATAACTATCACTTCTAGGTTTTTTTTATTGCAATGAAAAGTTGAGTTCTAAGTTTTTTTTACCTTTTTCAAACATTTTACGAGTTAATAAAAAAAAATCCGTAGGGCCAGAAATGAGTTATTGGGGCTTAGGAGATAGCAAATGACCCTCCCTTTATGTATATGTATGCATTTTAAGCCAAAACCAGTTTTTATCGCGAATTTCGAATATCAGGCTGATGTGTCCCGGTACAGAAATTTTGTGATTTAGTAGAGTATTTGAAATAGTTTTTATGGCATATTGCCTAGTGTTGGAAAGGAGATAGACTAGAGAACTTAATAAAAAAGTGCAAAGATCACGATCACTCTTAGTTTTTCTTTATTGCAATGTTAAGTTGATTTTTCAGTTTTTACTGTAGATTTCAAATATTTTGAGAGTTAATGAAAAGAAATCCGCAGGGCTAACAATGAGTTATTGGGTCTTAAGAGATAGCAAATTAATCCTCCTTTCAGCCAATTCAATTTGGCAAACGATGCACCAAACACTACGTCCCCCTTAAGTTAAGCTTCTTTTAAAATTGGCCTGATCCTGACAAACTGCACATCTAGGAACGCCTTGACATATACCAGAGCCTACTGTATAAATAAGAGCCTCCAGTATCGACTGTATTTTTTACTAAGCTTAAAATAAGGTACATACAATTTTTTCTTTACTATGAACTTATATGGGAAAACGGTTATTTTCATTTACAGTTTTAGTTTATTAGAAATATGAGCTTTTGTTTTGTTTTTATATGAAAGTGTTCATGAAACATGTAATATTATTTGATTGAAAAATCGAGTCTTGAAAATGTTTATTTCTTAGTGAAAATCGCCATGAAAAATAAGGTACTTTTGAAATTTGAAATATTGTTGTTTTTGTAATATATACGTCATCAACATAACTCGAAATTTATAAACAAAACAATAATCATCTCTTTCATTGCCTCCATTCCAATTTCAATTCGAATATGTTTCTATAGTTATTTTGAATTTGCAAAGCATGCTAGATTGTTTTGATGTTTTGTTTTTTTCGTACTCATTGTATTGATTTAATTTATTCTGTTTGGCTCTTTTTGATTTTTTTAAATTTTGATTGTTGAGCGGAGACGTGTTGTCTTTTTTCTTACCATTGGGTTTAGATGTGGAGATATGATGTCGTCATTAAACTGAATTTTCTCTTTTTAATACACATTGTTGTTGTTGTAGAATGTTTTCTAATTTAATTTCCCTTATTTTTTTTTTTTGATTATTGCTGGAAAATAGGGAAATTTGAGAATCTGTGTTTTAAATGAGTAAGACATTGAGTTGTTTGTTAGCGATTTCTTAAAAAATTATTTAACTGGGTTTAACTTTTAATTCATATTTTATCTTCAATCGAAATTGCGTTTTTTCATATAAACACTATGAAAATAAATGAATTTTTAGTGTTTCTATATCCCTTATTTTAAGTTTATTTTTCACATGCCGGCTCTATTCACATTAAGATGGTTCTGCATATACACACAAAACCAACGGAACTTTTTCAATGAATAACAGTAATTCTAGAAGTAAATAATACATCCAAAACACAACCGAGATTCATCAACAACACAACAACAAACATTTATACACACACACGCACGTATTTAGTACAATAAAATTCATATTAACTAACATTTACTGTAGAATACCAACACGATCAAACCCTATGTATTACCTCTTTCTTTATTACCAGAGGAACTGAAAGCTCCCATTGTATTAAAATTTAGCAAGCATAAATATAATTTGTTATGTATTGCGTATTGTTGTTTTTAAATTAGATTCAAACTTACTTGTTTATCCTGAAACGAGATTATAAGAATCCAGTTTGTATCGAGCACATGCACATTTGCTCTACATACACATAAAACACAATACACTTGTGACTAACAAACAATTTCCAGTTTTATACTACACCTACAAACATTTATTAAAAAGTAGAAAAATTAAAACAGAACAATATGTATGTTCTACAAATGTAAATGTACATGTATAGAGACGGGTCCCGGTCGATACGGCATATTTCATTACGGAATATGAAAAAACGGCATATTTAAAACGGCATATTTCAAAACGGCATAAGGTACACTACGGCATATGGTACACTATGGCATATTTCAAAATGACATATTTCAAAACGGCATATGGTACACTACAGCATATGGTACACTACGGCATATGGTACGCTATGGCATATTTAAAAACGGCATATTTTAAAACGACATATGGTACGTAACGGCATAGGGTTGGCCACGTATTACTGTTTTCCAAAAGACTGTTTACAAAAGACTGTTTCTAAAATATTTTCTCCAAAATCTTGTTTTACGAAATCTTGTCACCAAAATCTTATTTACTTTTATGTTTACTTTTATATATGGATAATAGTTATTTATGGTACTAGTGAGCAAAGCGAGATGTTATCCACAAGGGATAAGTTTGTCCCACGAGGCGATAGCCGAGTAAAATTCATATTATGAGTTTTTTATGAGCTATTTCAAATTGCTTTTTCTCATTCCATTAATTTACTTCCTACAAGAATTATTTCAGATCGAACTAGCTTCAGTTTCTGCACTAAAAAATTTCCTGCCCGATGTAATTTTTAAGGATTGTTTATTTCATTTTACCCAAATTATTTGGCGAAAAGTGCAGAAAGAAAAATTAGCTTCCAGATATGGTAACGACGTAGATTTTAGAATTAAGACTCGAATGCTGGCTGCCCTAGCCTTCGTTCCACCTGATGAAATTTGTTATTATTTATCTAAATTAGAGGATGTTTTGGATGAAGATGGAAAATTTATGGTATCATAGATAAATACAAATTATATTTCGAGCCGTGCTGTTAAAAACAATAAACCGCCACGATATGGTCCCAATTTTTGGTCTATTGCTGACTCTTTTGAGAATAACTTTCCACGAACTCAAAACAATTTAAAGGCTTGGCATAGGAAGCTGCAAGTTGTTGTTGGAAAATTGCCTGTTGCACTTTATAAGCTTACAAGATAAATTAGGCAAAGAACAAATATTTATTAAAAACCGAACCGACAAAATTGGTGAACAATTATTTTCAAATAAAATATCTAGAAAAAGAAGAAAAGCCGAAATATATCATGATAAATCGACGGCCTAAAGAGGAAACATCTACCCTTAAAGGCATTGCAAATAATATAGCTCTTTATTGATTTATATCACTAATCCATTAAACTTAGTTTAATTTTTATAATATTTTTTCAAACATATCTCAAGAAGAGAAACTAACTTTTGAAATTATAATTTTAAATAAAATGTGTGTATGCAAATTAATTATTAAAATTTGTTTTTTATTTTTATTAATTGAATCTGAATCATCTTAATGTACATAAATGCCTGCTAATGTGAACAATTAACTTAAAATAAGGGACATAGAAAAACTGGATTGGGTATGCAATCTGGCATTACAAAATATTGCATTACAAAATTTCGCATACAAAATTTTGCAATTATACAATATTGCAATACAAAATCTTGCATAACAATTTCCCGTACATTTTTTTTTTCTCTATTCTGAGGAAAATAAATTGAAGAAAAATGACATCGACTAATTTAACTTAGAATTGTAGGGGCTAACGGCTTCGGTAACTCTCACGGGCACGCGGGAGGTCGCTGGGCTCCCCCCCGCTTAGCCCTCCGAGGGGCTTTAGATTTGAATTTCGGGGGACGTAGGAGCCGGGATCAGCAAACATGTCGCACTGCGTGCCGCATGCAGGAGCGGATTATAAAGAATCTATTAATGGCACCTACTAAAAAGCAAAATAATTGCACTATTTTGTTATGCAAGATTTTGTAGTTGCAATATTTTATATCGATTCCAGAAAAACTTTTCACTAAATATTCATTATTTCACTATAAAATAATCAAACTAATTATTTCGGAAAACAAAATTTTAAAGATTTTGTCCAACAAAATTTTGATAAACTATTTTTTATACGGTAAGAATTTAAAAAACAACATTTGCATTACAAATGCAGAAGATCAATTCGCTTTCGATAATGCACCTAATTACGTTGTAAATGCGTTCTTTGAAAAGTGTACCTATAAAAAACGTTTAACACTTGTTACATTGTGTTTTGTGAATGGTATAAACTACGAAGGCTTACTGAAATTAATCAAATCGACTGATTTTTCAATAAGAGATCGGAGTAAAATTCACAAGCTCTGGTCGGATTGTTTTCGCGAACCGGACAAACCGGGCAATTGGCTTGCCTATAACGTTGGCGCCCAACATTACTATAGATGAGTTTTTTATTTAAATTACAAAAAATAAATGTGATTTTTTGAAATTTTATTAAGAATGTTTTTTATTTCATTTTTATTGTTTTTTACGTTTACTAAATTATTATGGCTCCAAATATCTCTATTTAATATTTAAGTAATTTTACAATTGAATAAAAATCAGAATCAAACTTCATTGTTTTTTATAAATTTATAAGATTTCCCTTAAGAGTTATTAATTGATGGGAAATTCTATTAAGCAACAGAAAATTTTGATAATTGAAGAAAAATTCTAATATGTATATGAAGGAAAATTTAAGTAAATAAAGTATAATTCTACTAATTGAAGCAAAATTCTGTTAAATGAAGGTTTAAAGGAAAATGCGTTAAGTGAAGGAAAATACTTTTAAAAGAAAGAATTTCGAAATAATCAGTTAAGAAATAACCACATTCCAGATTAATTTAACTTATTCCAGAACTGACTGCGCTGGAAAAAACAAATGGTATGGTAAGCTATGGTTTCAGTGCAGTCACACTCAAAATCTACAAGAAGGATGCGGACAAGCCGGATGCTCCGGAATCTGAAGAAGCTGCAGGAAGCTCATCTGGGCTCCTCAAAGAGGGGAACAGCCTGGTGGAAACCATCTCTACAGATACGGAGTTGACAATGTCCTTGGAGTCATTAAGAAGAATCTCAGAGGACTTCACATCATCAGGGGAGGACTCTGATGATACATTGGTAGGGAAGGAAGTCTAAGAATGGTGACGTTCTTGCAGATTAACCTACACCACTCAAAGGCAGCATCAGCTGCTCTACTTTTAAAAATTGGAAAGGAAGGGACGGATATTGTCTTGATCCAAGAACCTTGGGTTGCTGGTGACCGGGTACTTGGACTCAAGACACCCTGTTATAGATTAATGCACACGGAACAAGAAGGTAGGGTTCGGTCGTGCATTCTCGTTAAAAATAATATAAATTGTTTTCTGCTATCGAATTTCAGCAATGAAGATGTGGCAGCGGTCAGCATTGAGGTCAATAAACGAAGCCTCTGGCTAATATCAGCCTACCTAGCCTATGATGCAGTGAACATTCCACCAGTCATTCTGGGTGAGGCAATTTTGGAGGCTCAGAAGCGCAAGGTTGGAGTCATCCTGGGGAGTGATGTAAATTCTCATCACACAATCTGGGGAAGTACGGACACAAATGAACGAGGTGAGTTACTCCTTGATTACATTCTAAGTACTAACCTTCATATATGTAACATAGGCAATAAGCCGACTTTTATAACTAGAAATAGACAGGAGGTATTGGATATTACACTCGTCTCAAACTTCTTGACGACTAGTCTATTAAATTGGAAAGTGTCGGAAGACCACTCTTTTTCTGATCACTGTTATAGTGTTATCTTCAATTTGAAATGAGCTTGGTCTTTCCGAACAGCCCTCTCTACAGGAACAGGAGGAAAACCGACTGGGATATTTTCAGAACTATTCTGGGAAATTCACTACCAGTGCAGGTGCCTGAACCTCCAAAAACTACGGTAGAACTCGATGGCTTAGTGGACGAACTGTCCAGCGCTTTTAATGAAGCGGTACTAGGCTCTTGTCCTCTTAGTAGGCCTAGGGGCAAATCTCGGCCACCTTGGTGGTCAAAGGAGATTCAACAAATACGTCAACGGTGCAAGAGACTCTTCAAAACAGCAAGGAAAACAAAAGCCGCTGTAGACTGGGACTCCTATAAGGAAGTCCTCAAAATTTACAAATATCAGCTAAGAAGCGCAAAGAACAGATCTTGGAGACTATACTGTGGTAAAATTCAGGAGACATCAGAGATGTCCAGGCTTCGCAAGGTACTATCTACTAGCCCTTCCATCCCAAGCTTCCTTCAAAGGCCGGATGGAGCATGGACCACAAATAGTATGGAATCGCTGGAACTACTATTGGAAACTCACTTCCCTGGTTGTTCCGAATCTGCACCTACCATATCAGAAGGTAAAAGGGCTAGTAGCCTCGCAGGCCAAATTATTAGCAGAAGAAAGATTCTGTGGGCGATAAGCAGTTTTAAACCATACAAGTCGCCAGGACCTGATGGTATTATCCCTGCGGATATACAAAAAACTACTGATCTAACCATTCCCTGGTTAGAGGTAATTTTTAGAGGCAGCCTAGAACTATGTCACATTCCCAGTAAATGGACGGAAGTGAAGGTTGTCTTCATACCTAAGGCGGGAAAACGCTCACATTGCAGTCCCAAAGACCTTAGACCGATCAGCTTGTCTTCTTTCCTTTTCAAAATACTGGAAAGACAAATAGAAGCTCATATTAGAGGCACGATTATGCCGGAAAAGCTGTCCAAATCTCAACATGCTTATTGCAAGGGGAGATCTGTAGAAACTGCTCTTCATTCTCTCACATATTTTATTGAAAAATCTTTCGAATATGGAGACTACGCGATGGTAACCTTTTTGGACATTGAGGGAGCCTTTAACAACGTGCTAACAGGGGCTATAACTCGGGCACTTTCGAATCTAGGAGTGGAAGATTCTCTTAAGGACTGGATAGATCAGATGCTAAGAGGCAGAATCATAAATGCCAGTCTGGGGAAATCCTCCGCCAGAAGATTTGCAAGCAGAGGCACGCCGCAGGGTGGCGTACTGTCCCCCCTTCTCTGGAACTTGGTCATAAATGATCTATTGCTGAGGCTGGAGGATACTGGCTTCAAGGTGGTTGCCTATGCGGATGATGTCGCTATTGGCGTTCGGGGAAAATATCCCGGGACACTTAGCGAGCTTATTCAAAATGCTCTGGGCATTCTTTCACTATGGACCAATGGTTGTGGGCTAAATGTGAACCCACAGAAAACCGAATTGGTTCTCTTCTCTAGGAAATATAAAATTCCTCATGTCGATCCTCCTACTTTAAATGGTTTCAACTTGGCTTTTACAGGTGAAGCAAAGTTCTTGGGTCTCGTCTTAGACAGTAAATTAAACTGGAAACCGAATATTACGGAAAGGGTAAAGAAAGCTACGGTAGCGCTATACTCCTGCAAAAATGCAATTGGGAAAGGTTGGGGGCTGGATCCCCACATGGTCCTTTGGCTATACACAGCAGTAGTTAGACCCATTCTTCTGTATGGGGTAACAGTTTGGTGGCCTGCTCTGGACAAAACTGTCAACCTAAAGTTGTTGACAAAAGTTCAGAGAACAATCTCTCTGTGGATCAGTGGTGCAATGAGGAGCACATCCACTCAGGCACTGGAGACTCTGCTATTTCTAACTCCTCTAGATATCATGGGAAAACAGTGGGCAGCTAGCACTGCCATACGACTGAAATCCACCTTAATGTGGACCTGCAATAACACAGGGCACTCATCTATACTTTGTAACAAAGGGCTTCCCAAGACCACCGACTATACTGTCCCGTCACTATCTTTTGATAGAAAGTTCCGGACTATTATACCATCTAGAGAGGACTGGATGATGGATACAGTTTTGGAACCAGGAGTTTTGAACTTCTTCACTGATGGTTCAAAACGGGATTGAGGAGTAGGGGCTGGGGTGTTCTGCGAGGAACTCATGTTAAACCTCTCCTTTCGTCTCCCTGACTACTGCAGCATTTTTCAAGCTGAGGTAACTGCGATAAAGGAAGTAGCGGACTGGTTGAGGTATAATGTAATATCGACTAGAGATATTCGCATATATACGGACAGTCAGGCAGCCATTAAAGCGCTTCAATCACACCTTCTCACGTCGAAAGTAGTCCAGAGCTGTCTCTCATCTCTTAACGAGATGACAGATCAGTTCAACATCCATATCATATGGGTGCCAGGACATTTCGTTAGTACGGGGAACATGAAAGCCGATGAACTGGCTCGACGTGGTACAACGGACCACATTTCAAACAGCAAAAAGGATATTGAAATTCCTCTTGCGGTATGTAAACTGCTGCTTCAGGAGGAAGCCAGTAAGTTGACGAATGACAGATGGTCAAATAGTACCTCATGCGTAATAACTCGGCAAATCTGGCCAAAGTTGAACTTGGCGAGATCCAAACAGCTGATCTCACTTCAGCGGAGTCAGATCAGTGTGGTTGTTGGAGTGATTACGGGGCACTGTCTCATAGGCAGACATGCAAGTAGACTTGGTTTCTTCTCACATGACTACTGTCGTAGTTGCGAGGACGAAGAGGAGGAAGAGACAGTACTTCATCTTCTTTGCACCTGTCCTCGTCTGGCACGAAACAGACTGAATTTTCTAGGGGCACACCTTTTCAACGACCTGGCGGAGCTCAGCGAGAAGGACGTCAGGAGTATCCAGCGCTTCATAGCAAGCTCAAAGTGGTTTCAATGAGTTGGAGGAAAAATTTTTAATTTGTGGTATGGCTACGGACCTTTTTGTGTCTATGCCTGGTCCTGGTGGACCGCCACCCAAACCTAACCTAACCTATTCCAGAACTTCATCTACAAATTATTTTAAGATCCCATTTCCATCGCATTTGTCGAATTTGAACATAATCGGTTAAGAAATACCCAAGTTTCATCCTAATTAACAACATTCTAGAGTTTTATCACAAAGAATTAAGAAGAAAATTCACTGTTGTTTTATCTAAAAACCATTTTCATCTTATAAACGAGTTCATACTAATAAAAAAAAATAATAAAAAATCCTTGAATAAATACGCTATTATCCAATTAATTTGCTAAATTTTGATATTGGTATAAAATTAGTCCCTTCTTTAAAAATAATTTCAATGAATAAGAATAAACCTGAAGGGCCAATATACATATTTTTACTTTTAAAATTAGATGTAAATAAAAATTAAAAATTATAGATATTAATAAGCACTTCCCGATTATATCTTTATTACCAATATTTTTATCTCCGTTGGGAGAATAAATTTAGTTGCATTAAGTGAAGGAAAATTATATTAAGCGAAATAAAATTCCAATACGTAAAGGCTATTTTAGTAAGTATAGGGTAACTTTATAAGTTGATGATTGAAACCATTTTAGAATCCCATTTCCATCGCACTGTTGAGTTTCATCATAATCGGTTAAGAAATAGCTAATTTTCATTCTTATTGGCCATATTCCAGAACTTTATCTTAAACTCATTTTAGAATGCTAATTCCATCACATTTGTCAAATTTCATCATAATCAGTTATGAAATATCCAAGTTGCATAAACATTGCCATATCTTAAAATTTTATCTAGAAACCATTTAACAATCCCATTTCCATCACTCCTTCCGAATTTCATCATAATCCGCCAATAAATAGACAAATTCTATCAAAATTAACCATATTTCAGAACTTCTATTAAAACTCATTTTAGGATCCCATTTCAATTCCATCACACTTGTCGAATTTCATCATAATCGTTTAAGAAATACCTAAGTTCCATCATGATTGGCCATGTTCTAGAAATTCATCCAAAACTCTTTTTAGAATACCATTTCTAAAGAATATGTTGAATTTCATCATATTCGGTTAATTAATATCTAAGTTTCACCCTAATTGGCCATATTACAGAACTTCGTCTAAAATCCGGTTAAGTATTCCATTTTCATTGCACTTGCCAAATTTCATCATACTCGGCTAAGAAATAACCCAGTTTTAGAAAATGCCATATTATACCATATGCCATTTTGAAATATGCCATAGTGTACCATATGCCATAATGTACCATATGTCGTTTTGAAATATGCCGTTTTGAAATATGCCATAGTGTACCATATGCCATAGCGTACCATATGCCGTTTTAAAATATGCCAGTTTGAAATATGCCATAGTGTACCATATGCCATATTTTTGTAGCGGTTCACCCAATCACCACTACAATAAATTCACATCACTCCACACTTGCCGCCATCTACAAAATCACAAACATTAACATTTACAGATACAATGTTGCTGGTACATTGGGTATATTTCTCCTACATCTGCTGGACCAATCATGGCACGAGAAATATAAAAACGAACAACAATACATACACCACAAACGAACATGAAACAAAAATAAATAAACAAAAATCAGTCTCGTCTCAAATTTAAATGCGGTGATATGCCGCCCAACTCGCGCGGTGCAAATGGTGGTGATTAAAATAAATATTCAGACAATATTTTGTAAAATTAAATAATATAATTGTTTATAAAATATACTTAAATTAAATAAATAAATAAATAACAAGTTTATAAATTAATAACACAAATAGCGTATTTTATACAAATAGCTATCCGTTATATTTTCATATTCCATTTTGAAATATTCCGTTTTGAAATATGCCATGTTGAACGGATTCGATAGAGACATATTTAACTGCGTATATTAATAAACAAAACCTTTAACAAAGCAAAATCATATAATAAAAATAAAAAGAAACAGAAATTTCATTTTTACACATTTTTTACATATACATACTCGTATATAAATCAGAATATGTGGTATGAAAATACTTTTCTACCGATACCTGGGAAGTACCGTTATTGTTTTTTGAACACATATTTCCTTGTTCAAATCTTTTCTCAGCCACCGATTTTAATTACACTTTCACTATGCTATTCACTCCACAATCACGCTCGATATTAATCAATCTAAGCGAACAATTTTATACGCGATACAAATACAATTTCAATAACGCACATTTAAACCATAACAATTACTCACTTTCAATTATTATTTCACTATAGATTAATTAAATTAAAATTAAAATTAAAATAAAATTAAAATTTATACATATGTACATATATATAACACTTAAAACATTAAAACAACATCAAAATAAATATTAAATTAAATTCTCGAAGAAAACGACAAAACATGTCTTTCTTCTTCGAGCTTCAACGATCGACCCGACTCACGCATACATTTATATAAATTAATTATTTATTTACATAAATTGATATTTGTGAACCACTATAATACAGGGTTAGTGCACAAAATATCTTTGGTGTTGCTTACTATCATCATAGACATTCATACTAGATTTCTCATTTAATAGTAACTAAAGGAAAAAAACAAAAACTTCTGATAATTCAATGTATCGTTGTGTTGTGTATTTTATAAGGCAATGATTTTAGAATGCGTTGCAAATATAATACGTATATGCAATACACCGATAATATTTGAATGGAAAATTTTTGTTTTTATTTTCTGTTTTTAGTCAAATGAGAGATCTATTATGATTGTCTATGCTATCATCTAGCGAAAGACTATGGACAATAAAAAATATAATTACTTAATTGAATCGGTCTGTGCGAAAAGGTCACATCTACTTTTTTTCAGAAATAACCGCTTTTCTTTCTAGTACACTCTAAATGAATAAACTGACATTTCTAGTGCAAACGGGAATACTCACAACAGTTGTGGGTATTCCGTTTGCACTAGCAATGTCAGGTTATTCATTTAGAGGGCAGTAGAAAGAAAAGCGGTATTTCTGAAAGATAGTAGATGTGACCTTTTCGCACAGACCGATTCAATTATATTTTTCTGCAAAATAGCTCAATAAGTTATAAAAAAAAAATAAAAAAAATCCCGCGACATTCATTTACATATTAAAAAAATTAACAATGAAAATGTATGTGATTTTGAATAAAAATACTAAGTTTAAGAGAGTGATATAAATTTGTTTTTTACTGATACTCTTATAGTCACAAACTGAATTCCATGCGGGCCAAGCCCTTTAGCATTTAAAATGCATTTTCTTGGCAATTCTGCTCAGATACGTGACCCATGTGGGATACTTAATATACAGTCACCATGTATGATTGATAGCAAGTGCTCTAAACGATATTCAATACGATATGATATAACACAAAAGACTTTCTTAGGACCAGTAACGCACACTGGGCTTAGCTAGTATATTTAAATTATAAAGAATTCTAGTATCAATATTCTCATCAAATAATTCTATTAGTAGATTACATACTATTTCTACTTTAACATTAAATAAATGCTTGAAAACAATAATAAATTATTGTTGTTTTGGAATTTCATTCCAAGCATCAACTACCATGTAAATTACTTTAAGTAAATTGAATTGTATCTATTCAAAATTATACCCTACAACAACATTTTCCTTTTATCTCTTGTTTGTGTCACGAAACTTTCGAAAATTTTAATTTTTTAACCTCGTTCAGAAATAAAAGTTTTTTTAACTATTTTCATAGCTTAATCAAATCAGTAAATACCAACTTGTAGTAGAGATTATTTGGTCCAATTCCATCACTTAGTACTTGTATTATTTGTATTATTTATTATGTTCTATACCACAATAACTTCCTCTTTTTTACTAGTGTAGCACTAGTCGTTGGTAACATGTTTACTAACATGTTTTGTGTTATTGATTGCTACAAAACTATTGGGATTTTGTACATTATCACTATTATTTATCAGGGTAATTTTATTTATATTGTTATTATCACGTTTTTATTTGAATTTTTAATATAATTGTTTATTATACAATAGTTTTATTTGTTAGTTGGAGTAGTTATATTTTTATTTAGATTTAGATTACCATATTACGTCTCTTTCATTAAATCCATTAAAGTTATCATAATCTATCTAGCTCCACATTTTCATTATTACTTTCGTTTATGAAGTAAAATAAAGTATAGTAATCATGAAAATTTTCGACCTTGAGATTATTGAAGATTTATCTGTTTTGAGGTCCCCTGAGTCCGAAAAAGTGGGTTTCGAAATGATGTCTGTCTGTCAGTCTGTCCGTCTATCCGTCTGTGTCCGCTCTGCAGCTCAGATGGCTTAACCAATCGAACTGAAACTTCAGACTTAAGCTTTCTTGATAAATTGGAAGGCCCCAGTGAATTTTAGTCCAAATCGGCAACCGGAAGTGGCCACTCCCTTGGGCCAGAAAATTTGTTTTGCAAATATCTCAAAAGTATAAGGTTTACAAAAAACTACTAAAACAAAATGTTTCCAAAAAATAAAAGTAAAAAAAAATAAAAAAGAAAATTAAAAATTAAAAAAAAAAAAAATTAAAAAAAAAAAAATTTAAAAAAAAAATTAAAAAATTTTATAAAAAAAAAAAATGATGTGTGGCCAACACATTTCTTCTACGAACAGGGAATTTTTGAGAAACCAATTACGCAAACTTCTTACAAATTTATTATTTTTTATTACTTTCTTTTACATAAGTAAAGCTTAAATCTAAAGTTTTTGTTCGATTGTTTAAGCCATCTAGGCTATAGAGAAGACACAGACTGATAGACGGACGGATAAAACGGACAGACAGAAATCATTCGAAATCCACATTTTCGGACTCAAGGGAGCTCAAAACAGATATACATATCTTCATTCATCTCTTACATAATATTTGGGGTTACAGCTCCCATATTCCGTGAAACATATAAACAATCTTAATTAAGTTTGAAAGAAATTTGCATTATAATAGTTTCTTAAAATTCGCTGTTCGTAAAAGAAAGTCGTGTGTTGGCCACACCTCCATTTTTTACTTTCTTTTACGTAAGTAAAATAAAGTATAGTAATCATGAAAATTTTCGACCTTGAGATTATTGAAGATTTATCTGTTTTGAGGTCCCCTGAGTCCGAAAAAGTGAGTTTCGAAATGATGTCTGTCTGTCAGTCTGTCTGTCCGTCTGTCCCCGTCTGTCAGTCTGTGTCCTCTCTACAGCCCAGATGGCTTAACCAATCCAGCTGAAACTTCAGATTTAAGCTTTTTTGATAAATTGGGAGGTCCCAGTGAATTTTGCTCCAAATCGGCCAACCGGAAGTAGCCACTCCCGTGGGGCAGAAAATTTGTTTTGCAAATATCTGAAAAAGTATAAGGTTTACAAAAAACTACTAAAACAAAATGTTTCCAAAAACTAAAAGTAAAAAAAAATAAAAAAAAAATTAAAAATTAAAAAAAAAAAAATTTAAAAAAAAAAAAATTTAAAAAAAAAATTAAAAAATTTTATGAAAAAAATAAAATTGATGTTTGACCAACACATTTCTTCTACGAACAGGGAATTTTGAGACACCAATTACGCAAACTTCTTACAAATTTATTATTTTTTATTACTTTCTTTTACATAAGTAAAGCTTAAATCTAAAGTTTTTGTTAGATTGGTTAAGCCATCTGGGCTATAGAGAAGACACAGACAAACAGACGAGCAGAAAAACGGACAGACTTACAGACAGACATCATTTCGAAGCCAACTTTTTCGGACTCAAGGGACCTCAAAACAGATATATCTTCATTAATCTCTTACATAATATTTCGGGTTCCAGGTCCCAGATTCCGTAAAACAGAAAATTTATTTTACAAATATTTCAAAAATATACAATTTACAGAAAACATGAAAAAATAAAAACAATCTTAATAAAGTTTGCAAGAAATTTGCATTATAAAAGTTTCTTAAAATTCGCTGTTCGTAAAAGAAAGTCGTGTGTTGGCCACACCTTCATTTTTTTCCTTCTAATTGAGCTTTCAGTTCACTGTTTTTTTTAATTATGGTTTTACTGTACTCACGTAGCTAGTCCTTTTACAAACAAATTTACCTGTTCAATTTGTTTATTTAAATGTTCGACTTGTTTCTTAGAAATTTATTAACCAAGATTCTAATAAACTTATTCTTTTTTACTTTTAATTATATTTTTTTAAATTTTTGTTTTTTTTTTTAGATCTTCTACTTTGAGATATTTGCAAAATCAATTTTCTGTTCCAAGGGCGTGTCCACTTCCGATTGGCCGGTTTTCACTAAAATTCACAATTTATAAAAAAAAGCCTAAATATAAAGTTTCATTTCGATTGGTTAACCATCTGAGCTGTAGAGAGGACACAGAGAGACTGATAGACAGACACTAACTTCGAAACCCAATTTTTCGTGCTCAGGGGATTTCAAAACAGGTAAATTATCAGGGGTACAAATTGAAAATGCGGGATTGATAACAGATGGCGTTACTAACGCTATACGCATCAGGCAGTACTGTGACTATGTTCATGTCAAAGTTACGTCTTATAGCTTTAATTTTCAGTATGTGTCAATTTGTCGCAGTGTCAAATTCATAGTTTTTTTGAGCTCTCAATATGTCGAGTTTCGTGCCAACAAAACAGCATTTGCGGGAAGTTTTAATTTACTTCTTTAATTTGAAGAAAAGTGCTGCTGAAGCACATCGATTGGTCTCCGAGACTTATCCGAGTCATGTTCCATCGGTTTCAACGTGCGAGAGATGGTTTGTGCGGTTTAGAAGTGGTGATTTTGACGTTGAGGACAAGAGCGGCCGGGCCAAGTGAAAAAGTTTGAGAATGCTGAATTGGAGGCAATACTCAATGAAGACTCGTGTCAAACTCAACAAGAGCTCGCAGATTCATTGGGAGTGACACAACAAGCCATTTCCCATCGTATAAAAGCCCTCGGAATGATCCAAAAGCAAGGACATTGGGTGCCGTATGAGCTGAAGCCGAGAGACGTCGAGCGCCGTTTTTTTGCATGCGAACTGCTGCTCGAACGGCAAAAATGGAAGGGTTTTTTGCATCGCATTGTCACTGGTGATGAAAAGTGGATCCGTTACGATAACCGAAGCGCAAAAAATCATATGGTTACCCCGGCCATGCATCATCATCGACGGCCAAACCAAATATTCACGGCGCCAAGCTTATGCTCTGTATTTGGTGGGACCAGCTGGGTGTGTGTATTATGAGCTATTGAAATCGAACGAAACCATCACAGGAGCACTATACCGAACTCAATTGATGCGTTTGAGCCGCGCACTCAAAGAAAAACGGCCACAATACGAGCAAAGACACGACAAAGTAATTTTGCAACATGACAACGCTCGGCCACATGTTGCAGCGCCGGTCAAAACATACCTACAAACGCTGAAATGGGAAGTCTTACCCCACCCGCCGTATAGCCCAGACATTGCTCCTTCCGATTACCACCTTTTCCGATCGATGACACATGGCCTAGCTGACCAGCGCTTCCATTCTTACGAAGAAGCCCAAAATGGGTCGATGACTGGATAGCAGCCAAGCCGGCCGAATTTTTTCGCGACGGTATCCGTAAATTGCCAGAAAGATGGGAAAAAGTTGTGGCTAGCGATGGACAATACTTTGAATAATTCATTTGTTACATTTTTTCAGAATAAACGTTCAAAAATAGAAAAAAATCCCGCATTTTCAATTTGTACTCCGATATATATTTTTTTTATATTTTCCGTATTTTTGGTATATAATGGTACTTTTCTCTATGTGTGGTGAAAAAAGAAAAATTTAAAACAAAAACAATTCTTCCGTTATGCAAATTAGTTTAACGAAAACAATGCGTTATATATGACTTGTTCCATTACGGTAATTATCGCATATTCATAAAATGTGCAATAAGTGAATTATTAGGGGATTTGTATTGTAACTGAAATCATTTGTAACTGATTTATTTTTAAATTAAATTAAAATTAGTTCACTAAATAGCTTAGTCACTAATTTTTACATAAAAGCGATTAGGAAATCTTTAACTTGACACAATTTACCTAATTCTTGAAAAATGCACTACTCGCACTTAGCTAATCCCTGCTCTGTTAATGGTATTACAGTAACAATAATTCCGTTTTAAATTAGAAATGCTAATTTGATTATTGAAGTTAAAAAAATTTGTACGGGCAGTAGAAACAGGAAGACAAAGTCTAAATTAAAATTTATTTTTAAACTTATACTGCAACTTAAAAAAAAAGTATACAACCAAATTATGGACCAAAAGTATGGTACTAGAAATGACCCAAGATAACGAAAATTCGTCAAATTTGTTTGTTTTGAGCCTAGAAATGCACATTCGGCCACCAAAAGTAAAAGCTACATGGACGAAGAGAATAGATCAAGATTTATTTAAAACGTTTACTGCGACTCAATAATAATTATACAAACAAATTATTGGCCGTAAAACAAACTGAGTCTCAGCTATACAACGGTAAATTTGAAAATTTGTATGTTTGAGCTTAGAAATGCAAATTTGGTTATTTCAATTAAAATGTTGCAAGCGGGAAGAGAATATATAAAACAATTAACCCTAAAACTTTTATTGCAACTTAATAAAATTTATACCAACTAATTATGTACCATAAATAACAATGAGTACCACTCACGATAACTAAAAATTCGAAAAGTACAAATTTATTAGCACGCCGAAGTAGATATGTTTTTATGAGTGCACAGAATATCTATAAATACGGGATGAAATACCTCCGATGCCTGAGTGGGTGTGCCGATGTTATGTCCCAAGCTTAAAAGTAGAGGATCAATCTGAGGAAGTTTGTATTTCCTAGAGAAGAAGACCACCTTTTTCTGTGAATTAACGTTTAGTCCACAACTGTTGGCCCATTTAGAAATAAGACCAAGCGCGCTTTGCATGCGCTCTTTTAGGGCACAAAAATACTTACCAAAGACATCAATAGCAACGTCATCTACATAAGCAACCTGAAACCCTAAAATCTTGCCCCTTCTAAAATTCTTGGGATTTCCGATCTACCTTTAGAATACGCCTGTTGAGATTTCGGCCACCTAGCCGATAGTGAGCTTCTATTTGTTTTTCTAGTATTTTTAAAAGAAAATAGCATAAGCTTATATGCCTAAGGTTTTCGGGATGGTAATGAGAGCCTAAGGCGGGAAAATGCCTAAAGTATAAATATTACGTTTACCTCAGTTATTTCCTAGAAATCTGACAAAGTTCCAGGCCGCCACTGAAGATAACTTCCAGGAAGCGTAGAGCTAAGTCAATGGCTTGCTGAACATCGATAGAAATAATGCCATAAAATCCAGCTGACTTAAATGGCTTTAAGCTATTAATTGTAAACACTAAATTTCTCCTGCTTATCATTCGACTTCCAACGCCTGAAGTAACTTCAAAGATTCAGCATGAGTTGTGGTCCAAGAACCATCCGGTCCCTATAGTGATGACTTGGGATGATAGAACTTGAAGACAGTACCACAGTAGAGTCTCCAGCAACTTGTTTTGGCACTTCATATTTCATACTTGTATGGTCTGAACACTTCTTTATAGCAGTTCCAATCCGCAGCAGTTTTTGTTTTCTTGGCTCCTCCAAAAAGCCATTAGCATTTTTGACGAGAGATTTGTAGGTGTTTCGACCACCACGGAGGCCTTTGTTTACCCAAGGCTCTACTTATAGGAGAAGCTCTAATAAAGCTACATGAAAAGCATCTGATACTTTGTCTACTAAGTCTCTAGCTCCTGCGTAGGTACAGTGGGTTTTGGAACCGGTACTAGCAACAAATTAGCTAGAATGATTCTAAATATAGCCCTATTTGTAGCCTCTGTAGCCAGTTCATACTGAAGATAGCAGCGGTCAGAAAACGAATGATTGAATGAATGAAATCTGTGACATGCGTGGATCTAGCACCTCTTGTTTGTTTCTAGTTATAAAACTAGGCTTACATCTAAACATACCTATTTAAAGGGTAGTACTAAGAATAAAATCAAGGAGCAACTCACCTTTCTCGTTTGTACTCGTAATTCTCCATATTATCTGGTGTGAGTTCACATCACTACCCAGATTGACTCCACTTTTTCACTTTTAAGCATCCATTAAAACATTTCTAATATTTGCAGGTGGTGTCATTCCCTTCATATGGTAGAAAAGATGATTTAAGCCAGAGATTTAACCTTCACTTCGTGCAATACTAAAAGTCACACTAACCGTGTAGTGGGGTCAGATTGACCCCATTTTTTTCCATAGGATTTATATGAAAACAAACTAACAAAAGAAAAAACAAAAAACAAAATACAAGAAACAAAAATCAAAGCATCAATAACCGTTTATCTTCATAAAGCACTTCGTTTTTGTTGCGTAATATTGGGCCCGATTCAATGTAAATCTTCTATAAATCTTTTCTTCTATTCTTCAATTATTGCTATGAAAATAAATTTTTGATTAAAAATTGATTTCTAAATAGAAAATGCATTAAATTGTATAAGGGGTCAAAATGACCCCACTACACGGTTATCGGCCTAATTTCATTTATTTGATGTAAAATACCCTAAAATTTACCGATTTTGACGAGTTTTTCTTCTAAATCTATTTAATTGATGTCTTTTTAGGCATATCTAAAAGGAATTATCTAAATATTTGATAAATCATTTTTTATTCAGCTTCAAACAGCTCTGGGATCAGCTAGACCCCACTACACGAAGTGAAGGTTAAACTACCAATCACAATGTAGCCGCCACTACATCTATGTTACTGTAACTAAGTAGCACAAACAAGTTTAGATTAGTTTTAGCGAGGATGCACGAACGAATTTTACCTTCTTTGTTGGCAAACCTCACTTTACAGTTTGGTGCCCTGAGTCCCATAACCCGGTTTCCAATGATCTATGGCTCTTGGATCAGGAAAACCTAAACTCAGTAGTGTAAATTAATCTGCAGTGCGAGTGTGACACAAAGTCACCAGTTTTGTTAGAACTTTTGTAATTTCCGAAAGTGTTAGAGGCACTAGCTTTATTCGAGCTAATCTTCTTCTTATTTAATGCTGCTTGTGAACCAGACCTATCGGTAAACGCTCCCCCAGCAGTTGTTGTATTAGAGAGACCAGCAATAATTTTGCTTCATATCATGGCTTTCAGGACGAGGCCTAGAAGCCGATGTTCCTCCAGCTATAGTTTCCGGGTTTTTAAGCGTCCCGTCCGCTATGTTTTTGGGTAGATGTTTAATAAGCATCCCATATTCCCATGAGTAGCAGAGAAAAAATGTTCAACTTTGCAGAAATCTGCGATGCACAGATAAGGCTACATAATCCTAAGGGCGCCAAATATCCGGATACACAGTTTGAGACTGAGCTTGTTTTAAGAGTGGTCCCCAGCCAAGGCTAGTTCTCAGCACGGTACGATTGATACCTTAACCTAGCCCATATGTTAGCGCCGTGTTTTAGCCTAACCTATCCAGTCAAAGACAATAATGAAGTAATTTCCCGGTGGTCACCGCGAGGAAGTAACCTGAACACCTGTGGAAGCAGCAAGATGTGAAGCTGATAACTATAGTATCAACTCAATTGCCACAGGCAGCTTCACATCTATAACTCCAACCAATTAATAATAGAAGACTTACAAAATTATTCGAGGGTTCAGAAAGCTCTTCCATAACGCATTGCCTTAATGAATGGTACAGGTAAAACCAATTTGATATTGGGCCATGAACAACTTGTAAAATTGCTGCAAAGAGTGGGGATAAATGATAAACAAATAAAAATAACAGATTTGTTTTATGCCTATGAAACATAAAAATAACAGATTGGCACGGTTTGACGATCTACAGAATATCGAACATTCATAGAAGTTTGAACATCGCTTAGCAGACGACTGTTTGCGCAAGGATGATACGAGAACGTAATAACTTTTTTATAAATAAAAAATGTATACGCTTGTGTTTCATACACTAAAATAATGAAACACTTCACTTTGTTATTTTTTTACTTTGCTTTTTTTTTTTGAATTTTTGGGGGAATTTTTATTTTCGGTATTTACGGTCCCCAATTAATAGTTCGATACGCTAGTGGCCACCACAATTGAATAAATTTGTCAATATTAATGACAAGCGACAAAATATTCCCTCAACAAAATTACATTACTGTAAATACAATTCAATAAACAGTAATGCACAATAAACTATAATAATGATGCCGCTAACCAAACACACCCACTACCAATTTCCGGAATTCCTCTCTATAGTATGTACTGTGCTCTCTTCTTAAAGACAATAATAAAAACGGAAATGTTTAATTTAAAGACAAATTCCATAACATCGGTCATCTCGTCTCTAAGACGAAACTGTATAATAAGTACACTTGAAAAAATATACACAAAGCAAAGCGGCTTAATAACAATTGATAACGTAATTAACAATATTAAAACCCACGCACTTTATGCAAATGTTCGTCTAATTAATTGTATACAGTACCGAAGCATACACTTATCAGTTGTGTCACGTTATTATGTACTCGAGCAAATGTCAGACATTTTACTGTACCTTTATTTCAGTATTCAGTTTTTTTGTCAATTGTGCACTTAAATTGTGTACGACAAAAACATATATGTAAGTCAATTGGCTAACATCTATATTTAGAATTAAGAGAGAACAATACAAAAATAAGAAGACTGTAATAGTTGTTTGTTGATATATAGTGTCTATATAGTTTCAAGACTATACTCATACTGTAATAAAGTTAGTAGTTTTTGGTCAATCCAATATCATACTCAGACGACTAATTATAATCCTCGGTATTGTGTCAAATTATAAATTTTCGTGGTTCACACTAAAATTAGGTTACAACAAATACTTGCGGACTTATTTTCATTTTATTTACATTTTGTGTACACTTAAAACTATACTCTAGTCTATATATGATAGTTAGGCTGTCACCAGTGAGTAATTTTATCAAAATAAAAAATATAAAATGATAAATTTGGTGATAAAATGCATGCTGTTATTTACAAGTTTGTTAATTATTTCGTCATCAGAAAGTCAAACTGATGGGAATAGTACAACTAGTTTTGCCTGTATGAAAGAGGGTTTTACAATACATTTTTTTTTTTCGTTAATGTATTATGTATTTAAATATTATTTTGTATATAATTCTAGTTCGTACTACGCTCAATATAACAAATAATTTCCAAGCAACCGAATTTCATGGCGAAGACGCAAATCGATATAGTGCACCATGGATTGTTTCGATTCAGATGAATATGGTGGTGGGCGACAAAAAAGGTATGCATCATCGGTGCAGTGGTGTTGTAATATCGAAAAATACAATTGTTACGAGTCGACAGTGTATTTCAAATTTACCAAATCATGCACAATTAATTGTTGTGGCTGGTATTTATAATCTAATGGATCTGAGTGGAACACAAATTCGATATCCAAATTATGTGCGCGATCAAAGTAACAACGAAATTATGAATAGTAAAGAAGATATTGATTTATCGGTAATTGTTTTGTCGTCGGAGCTGGAGTTTACTAATGGTGTACAAATTATTAGTTTCTGTGGTGCAAGTTGTGAATTTAAGTACAATAATAATTTTATGGAACCAGTGTACCAATTTGGCTGGTCGACGAATAAGAATGCGGCGTATTTTAGTGATTTACAGGTACAAAAACGTAATTTGACTAGGTCACAAGAGCTGTGCACACGTATTGGTGAAAATAAATATAAAATTTGTGCACCATCGCTTGCTTGCAATACTGGAGATCATGGCTCCCCTTTAATTCGATTGAACCAGCATGGTATTGTGAGTTTTTTTGCTATATAAAATGTTTATAACCGTTTCTTGTTATTAATTTTGAATAAATGTTCCAGCCTGTCTTGATTGGATTGTGGAGTTATGATTATTGCAGTGAAACAGAAGCTGTATCAGTGTACACGGGTGTCGATTCGTATTTCTAAATAAAATCAAATTGAAATAAACAATTTCAAAAACTTAATTTAACTTAATTAAAACACAACCGAATTAATAATTTCGGATGTTAATTACATTCAAATAATCAAACATTTTGTGTAACCCTTTTTGTGTTTAGCCAGATGGTTTCTATATATATTTCTTTATTTAGCCAAAGTTCAAAAATATTTTAATACAATAATATTTTATTATTCAAATAAACGGAAAATAAATTGGGCGCCAACAAAATACGGCCTTACCATAAAGAAAAACCAAAACTTTTTTTATTTTGCGAACGAATTCGATATTAGCATAAAACCCAAACTTTTCAATATAATTTACAAAAAATATTATTTTTTATAAACAAACAATACACGTACCTAAGTAGAAGAAGACACTGGCATATGATGCGGGGAAATAATTTAAATATTTTATAAACTGTATTTAGAATATATCCCAAAGGGAAATAATATTTTACGACTACTTCAGTTATTCTGGAAAAGTGAGTAAATTCGATTGCTACCCAGTTTTACTGGCGTAATTTTTCGCGGGTCCTGTTTGCTTTCATAATATTCTTTTTGTATGAATCAATTAAAATTTCAATTAAATTTAATTTTGAAAACTTCGCTGGTTACGAACACGGTCTGAGGAAAAAAAATTTGCACCACACTTTTAATTTCCGGTAACAAAAAACTTTTTCGTTCTATCTACACCTACAATGTTATAATCCAGCTTTCTTCTTGTGCAAATTTTAAACTCACATATATTTATACACACAAAGAAAAATTCTTAATTTCCCAATTTCCCAATTTATCATCATTTTCATTTTTTATATTTTTAAATTTAGTTTTCATAATTTTTCTCGTTTTTCGTTATCATTTCATTTATTTCCATTTTAATTTAGCATTGTATAACAAAAATGTTATTTAGTGTAGAGAAAATTTAAAATGAAAAGTGTTAAACAATTTTGTTGGAAAATGTATATAAATACAGCGAAGGGAAAAGCGGAATATATTTTCTTTTCTTGTTTTTTTTAATAAAATGATATTTCCTGCGAAAAGGATTGTTAGATGGAACATGATAAATGATTTAGGAGGTATAGTAACACTTTGCTACCGACACTCACGAATAATGTACAAACATATCTTTCATCTTTCGCTTAAATGGAAACTATCATTAATCTTTTCATCTTTTGTAGTTACAGAACTTGATTATCCACGAGAATATTTTTATGAAGATATTGGAAAGTTCAACTGAATTTATCATGTAATACAGACAAAATGACGTCTTGAGTTATGTATGGGAGTTAGGTATTGTTAGATTTTCTTCTGGAGAGTGAATTTGTGCAGTCAGGTTTTGTAATATTATTTAGATTTTTTTGTTACAATTGTAGGTATATTTTTTACCCACTACTGCTTTTGAGAATTCCGAGATACAGCAAACCGAATTCCAATGGCATATAAAAGATGCCGCACACGGCCTAGATTTTCTAAATAGCAAACAAATAGCTATAGCTCTGCTTACTATCATTTAAGGTTCATAATTTGTTTGGATAATTTTTTTGAGCCGCGAGATAAGTTTTTGTGTAAATTTGAGTTTAAACATTCCCTTCGTTTTATTTATTTATTTATCACCAACTTATATACACTGAAAAAATTGAAATATTTAAAATATGAACATAAATCAAATATAAAATTTACCAATGGTCTAAAAGATGCCTTGACATCAGTTTCTCAAATGTATCTCTAGATAGATTGAAGTTAAAACCTGACCGTACTTTAATAAAAGAGATTGATGAATGATAAATCGGCTCACATTTATCGTAGGTTTGCCTACAAAGTGATAGCTTGATTTGGAAATTTTTATCGCACAGCACACGTAAAGGAGTATAATATACAGGCATGGCATGTAGCGTATTCGAAGTGTGCACTGCACACAGATGCTACAGGCGCCGAAAATGAAAAGGCGCTGAGAAGACAATGTGAATTTTAAATTTTAACAAAAATATTTATAAAAAGAATTTTTTTTACATAGTTTATAATTTTTTAAATACAATTATTTCCTTTATTTTTTAAATGAAAACGCGCCTCCAAACCAAAAAACACGAAAAATTGAAGATGATACTAATCCAGAAAACTTTTTGAATTTGAAATGGATTTATAATAGGGGCATTCTCTGTCAAATCGGCCACCCCCCCTGCACATTTCATTTTTTGAGATAAATTAACTTTTATGGGCTTAACATTTTGCTTAGAATGTCTACTTTTTAATGCCTTCTGGTGTTTTTATGGCGTCCTTGGATTTTCAAAATAGCGGACCATATCTTCTAAGCAAGTCTTTAATTTTTAATAAAATTGATATAAAAACGTAATTTTAACTCTTTTAATTTACTCAAAAATATTATTTTTTTACAATTTCAAAATGGCGGATCCAAGATGGCCGCCATTGGTAAATTTTTCGACGTTCATAAAGATCGTTAGAAACATGTCCCAGAAAGTTTTTGGGGTCGCTGATAACGAATTTTAGGTCAGAACTTGAATATTCAAGTTGGCGGACACAACATCGTGGTCGAATATGGCCGAAAAAAGGGTAATTTTTCGACGTTCATAGAAATCAATAAAAACTCGGTCTAGGGGTTTTCGGGGTCGGTGATCATAATTTTTTCGGTCGAATGACCACCATCTTGGTTCCGCCATCTTGAATATTAAAATTCTGGCCTCAAATTCTTGATCAGCGACCCCGAAAAACTTCTAGGACATGTTTCTAACGATCTTTATGAACGTCGAAAAATTTATTAATTTTGGCGGCCATCTTGGAATTGTAAAAAAATTAAAAAAAATGTGTGACACCAAAAACTCTTTTGAGTAAATTAAAAGAGTAAAAATTACGTTTTTATATCAATTTTATTAAAAAATAAAGACTTGCTTACAAGATATGGTCCGCAAATTCAAGGAGGCATAAAAATGCCATACGGCATTAAAAAGTAGACATTCTAAGCAAAATTGTAAGCCCTTAAAAGTTAATTTATCTCAAAAAATGAAATGTGCAACGGAGTGGTCGATTTGACAGAGAATGGCCCAATAACAACATTGAAGAACACTTTCCAAATGCGCTGATTACATTATCCGTTGCTTAAATGTAAAAGAACGTTTTCTAAATTAATAATAACTATAAATTAACAGCAATCAACTAAGGGGCAATGAAAATTGAATGGTTTGGCAATAATCCCCATAGAATCTGAAATTGATAAATCTATTAACCTTGATGTGTTGCGGAAAGATTTCGCTAGATTCAAAGCCAGACAAATGCATTTTAGAAGAGTATAAGGGGTTGAGTTTGAGAGCAAAATTTTTTGTTAAGAACTTGGATTATTTAATTTTTGTTTAGGCCCACTAGGGAGCCGTGGAGTTGTTTATGGGGACTTTTGAAACCTCGCCGTAATATCTCTTATGAACAGCACAACTTTCTCGCATACAAATTTCTGAATTTGGCCGTTACAATTTAGTATGCTGTTAATGCTTTTTGTAAGATATGTGATGTATATATAATTTCACAATCACGAGGGTTTGCAGGTTCTTATTCTACAATGAACATGAAAAGGAATTTCAGATCACAAAACATGATCTGTGGGACAAAATAATCATGGTTAAAATTATGGCATTTTATGAAGCAACAATATTTTTAAATCAGAGGTCGATATCCGATGTAAGTTCTTTGAAATTTAGAAACTAAATTTAAAGTAAAGCTAAAGGAGCTTAGCTCTATCAAATTTAGATCGGGTTGCGGACGAATTATTAGAGAACATGCAACAATTAAATTTTGACAGATCCAGAATAGTGAGCTAAAAAATGTTTAGCTTAAACCTTAGATAGCCCATTTTGTTATTTGTTCTGCTCCACACATATGTCTATAGTTAAAATTTTAGTCCCCGAGTTTTTACAGTTTCTTCCAATTTTTAATAGTTCCTTATGCCGAATCATTTTATGTTTTTCAAAATGTTTAATAATTTTCTAGAATAATAGAATTTTTGAGTTTTTACATTTTTTAATCCTACAAATCGAGTGAAGCTGAAGGAATATTTTGTGTTGGCAGAAAAATTTTTTAAATTGTGGGACACAGATATGGCTTATTATTGATAAGATGCGCGGGACATCTGAGATCGTTGAACATGAATGCTCAAAATGCTTAGCTGTAAATTCTTTATTATTGAATAAAATTTTTGGGAGCACTGGATTTTATTTTTCCGATTTCGGGGACCGCAGTATGAAAAAGTTTGAGAAGCACTGGTTTAAAGCATATAAAACTAATTTTAAAATCAATTGAAATTTATAAACTATCAATCATCAAAAAATATTGAGAAAACGATAATAACATAAGATCTTGCAAAATAGCCCAGCTTGGAGCCCGATATCAGATATACCATACCAAACCGTACCATAACGCAATATCATTCACATTTTGAAACCCAGTACCTAAACCAAGCTCCTAATTTCCAATCCTGAATATCATATACCATACCTTGTACCATATTTTATTTTAATGGGATCTGGGTTAAAAAACGAAATACAAATTCCATAAGACGCCTACGATAAACGCACTAATTGAAAGACAACAATAAACGCACTCACTATTTTTTAATAGAACTAAGTTCATTGTTTAAGTTTACGTGAAAATAAAAACATTGAAATTTTATTTATTTAATTTCTATAGCATATTCACGTAAGTTTTTGAAACAATTAACAAATTGCATTTTCAATAATTAATAAATTTATTAATAGATAAAAGCACGTGTAACCTACTTATGTTCAAAAGAAGTACTAGGCCACTTCTTTTCAACATAAGTGGTTAAAATGAACGGGGAACTTGCGAAAACATTTAAAAAGGTATCGGGACGATCAGTTCAACAAATTTGAGTTTTACCGAAGCTTAGTCGGTGTTGTAGATGTTTATGATGACGGTGATGAAGATGTTGAGCATGGTGATTTAACTGAAGAAGTCGAAGACATTTTAGTCACATCATTTTTGAGAAAATGAATCTGGATAATTTATTTACTGAAAATAATGAACATTTTATGGTAGCGGTTCGCTGTATGACACATACAATGCAATTGGCTATGTCAACGACGTTATCAATAACGAAGTAAGACAAATAAGTGCTAAAGTTCAAGTTGTAGTAAAAAAATTACGAGTTCAATCGATGATGTCGTATTAAAAAAAAAAGGTTTAAAAAAACATTTTCAACAATGCTACGAGTCGAAGACTTTTGTACTTCTTTTGCTGATGCTTCTCCGGAATTAAAGCTTACAGACAATGATTGGACAAATGTTGAAAAAGTGTCTTTCGCATTAAAGCCAATTTATTCAGCAACTTTGCAACTACAAAATGAGCAGTTAGTATTGAGTCACGCTTTTTGCTGTGTATAAATCAAGCTTCGGTTCTGTAACGAAAATAAAAAATAAAAGTATATCTAAGCAGCTTGGAGATGCCAATAGAAATTTAGAAGAGAAATTACTTAGCTCTGAACCCTCTTCTGGATCCTTGATATCAGGTTTTGTTATCTCGCGAGATGCGGGATAATGCCGTGAACTATTTGAGCAATCTCGACAAAGAAATTAAACATCATAGCTTGTACTCAGCAAACAATAATCAAGTAACCCTGGCCATAGTTAACAGTCTAAGATATTTTTTGAGAAACCAAATAATGATGGGACGATGATGAATTAGAACAGTTATTAAAATAAAATAAAATCATTGAGAATGAGCAGATTCAGAATATAAACGCTGCAATTCCAGAAATCGATATGAAAAACGTATTGCAAAATTTCGATGGATTTAAAAAGCTTACAAAATATCAAGATATAACATATTTATATAATTATTTCTATTTTGGGATACAATAAAAAATTCTTGAAGTGAGTTTCGAAAGTTATATGACATGGCTATTTTGGTCTTATCAGTCCCTGCTACGCAAGTCACCGTTGAAAGAATTTTGTCGACTCTCAAATTTTTGCTGTCTTTACTAAGATCATCAATTGATCAGGATCTATTTCAAGATTGGTTTTTAATAATATTTTGATTTTTAATGTACTTATGTAAATAAATGAATTGTTTTTATTTCTCCCATACAAATATTTATTGTTTTTAAATGATTCCGAAATAAAAATAACAGCGATTAAAATTTTATTTGTTTTTCTGAGACCATACCGTACCCGTATCATACCGATAAGATAAAATTATATTTCTGATACCATGTAGCCGAACCATACCAACCTTACCATCGACCACAGCAACCTTAATATTTGTTGGATTTCCAGCCCTGCAAAATAATCACTAGTTTTTTGCTCCTTTATAAAAAGCCTTTCAGTAACTACTTAACTAACTGTTGACATACGATTTATATTTGCGGAAGTGATGCAGTCAACATTTACGACATCCTGCTGTTCTACAATACATGGTTTCGTTTACATTTTATATAATTGATGCTCATTTAACGTTGTATGGCAATAAATGGAAAAAATCGTTTCTTACTCCATTACATTGGAACACTTCTGCATCGTTTATCTCAGTTCCATCGGATTCAAGGCGTTTGCCAATATTACAGAGAATACAAAATTAATGCGAATAATTTAAAATATTTTAATAAGATTCTTTCGGCTTTTTATAGACACAATATATTAATAATAATAATAGCTACCTGATGAGTAGATCGAACTTTTTTTTGTGATTATCAGTACGAAATCAAACTACCACAAAGAAAACTCAAGGAAAGGTTTTCATTTTTAGAGTCAATACATTTTGTACATTTTGTGCCATTATTATTAATATGTTGTGTCTTTAAAAAGCCGAAAGAATCTTATTGATTTAATACAGACAACAAACTTCCTTTTTTTTCTTTTTTTAAAAATATTTTGTATTTTTTACCTTTTTCTATAATACTTGGTAAATGGCTATCAGTAAACACGAAGATTTTTTGATAGTTCGCGTAGCATCTAAATTTATAGCCAGTAATCGAATAGGTGACATAATTAAAATTTGTGCATGTTAATGTGGCATATTCGACTGGTCCAGTTGTGTAGGTAATGATAGGAAAAACATAGGGTATATCACTAAGAATGACTATTATGTCATTTCAATATATGTTTACTTCATAATATAATCCTATATCATTGAAAACATATATCAGAAAAAAGCTACATTTAAAGAATTTTCATTAATTCAAATGTTTTTGATTGTTAAGCATTTAACAGTTCCATTAACATTGTCAGATATTGCTAGGGACTGTCCCAAAAAATAATCATCATTTTTAAATGCTAATTTGTTGGCTTGTTATGGGTAACGTTTTGCAATTAATACACATTCGGTTTGTAATAACTTTGGCACTGCAACATCTGTGGTAAATCTCTTGCCATAAAGAGTTGATTGCAAGATTTGGTGCCTCTGTGGTAATGATTTTGTTAAACTGTTTAAAATATTGATGTTTGCTTTCAAATCGAAGTGTTGAAAATTTAATTATTGGTCCATATGATTTAATGAGCAATGGATAATGTTGTACATAGCGATGCTTTTGGATCAGTCTTTGATTTGGAAATAAAAAGATTCTAAGTACAAGGTATAGATCAATAAATCCGTTTAAACAATTAATTCGGTTAAAAGATATACTATGTGATGAGATAATTTGTGTTATTCCCAAGAGTATTATAATCATTTTAAGTACACTTTCATTTGGATTTTTTATTTTACCAACGAGTATTAATAGTAGCAAGGTGAGTTGATTACTACTTTTTTACTACTATATTTTATTTCTGGAAAATTGACACTAAATTTTAGTGATTTAGCTAACCGATTTCACTATATTAAAAAAAAATTTAATATTGAAATAGACATACGTCATCCAATCATTACGAACGAAGTAATGAACAGATAAACATAAGTTTTACGGAATTACTCCTTCATACAAATCATGAGCAATACTGGGAGGAAGGCCACTGCTTACATGACAATTTTTGAGAATAATGTTTAAAATTAAGTCAGTGGAAAATAAATTTTAAGTTCAAAATTATAATAAGAATTAAATAATAAGGGAAATTATTTTTTGGTGAAAGAAAAACAAACAAAACAATATTCTGGAAAATATTTAAAAAAATGTAAAGGTATTGTTTTGCAACAATTGCTAAAATTTAACCCTTGTGTGTATTCACAAAAAAAATTATGTTAGAAAACACCCGACCCACCTGGGTAGCCAACTGCATTTTTTCGGTTTATCAACAGATTTTTGTCGGTTCCGCTATGTTGTTGCAATTTATTTTACAAATTTTGTATTTTGCACGTTTAAAAATTGGGCTGGCACGTCAAAAATTTTTAGAATTTTTCCAAAAAAGAGAGAATGCTTTTAGAATTTTAATAAAGCCTAACTATTGAAATGCTGGAGAACTAGGAAAACACGAAATCAATTTGGTCATACAAACAACCACCGTTGAAATTAATGTCAAGTATTTTTAACAAATACGGAAAGTTTGAAAGTAAATTACTAGGTGATAACATATTTTTACCGATATTAGGTACCGACATGTTTAAAATGAGTGAGTTTAGCGATATTTGATTCGTAAGCTTGTAACTTTAGTTTAGGGTTTATTTAGTACTACAAATTACGAGAATTAAGAATCACTTTTGCGATGGTATTCTTGAATGAAAAAATGTTATTAATTTGAGTTTAAATATCAATTAATTAAAAAGGCATTGAACCAAGAGTTTAAACAAAATTCCAGAGAAATACGATTAGCAGAAAGGTTAACTCTCACATGCAAAGGTTTAAAACTGGAAATTCGTAAGAAGATCTAAAATTCGGAATCGTTTTACTTAAACCTACTTGACCATTTAGTTGACGATGCCAGATCATCGTGTAACAGAATTTTAACACACCATTTCAGAATAGTTGAAATAGATAGATAAAAAATGTTTGTTTCAAATATCCTTGTGTATTTTTATAGATGAACATGTTGAAAAGAATTAGGAATAGAACGGCCTAAGGCAATTGCCTCGGGTTAAGACTTTGAGTTCGAGTTTTGGGATAATAAAATGCATCTTAAAATGGAACTCTGGTGACCCTTAATATTATATTTAAATATTATATTTTGATTTGGCACGCAGAAAATCAGTCATTTGAAAACATAATTGTATAACCAACTCCTTGCGAACACTGGTATAAAATAATATATTTTTAAATTTGGATACAAAATTTCAATGGCGGAACGCAATAAGGATATACAATTTAAAATAAATTAAAATAAAACTAAAGTCTTTTCCTTATATTTTGTTCTGGCTACCCGGGTCACCGGGTGTGCGTTAGAAGGGTAAAGAAAATTATTCATACATAACTTCATCAAGAAATAATTTTTATCCAGTTTCTATACAAATATCGAAAACTAATAGTCAATTCTTGGATGTCAAGAAGCTAGAATCGTCTAACTTCAAAATTGCAGTCCCCACAAATATTTAAAATTGAAATGGCTACTAGGGTAGCCGGGTGCGTACACAAGGATTAACCAAATAGCAATTAAGCAATTAATTATAGTTAAATTGTATTTTTGTTAAAAATTAAAAATTTATGAAAATATAAGTTTACTCTTAAGTAAATATATAATTAATTTGTACTATTAAGTGCGAAGTGAAATATCGGGCCCGATTCTGACAATTTAAAATTTTATGATTTTTTTTATTTTATGCAAATTTTTTAACATTAAAAAATTTTTTTGAATTTTTTCGTAATCTGTTTGATTGATTTTTTAAATTTTATAATAAAATTTTCTTGTACAATTTTGTTTTACTAAATACAAAATGTTTATAGTGTACAAATAATCTAGTACATTTTGTGTTAGAGAATTAAACACAAACGATTAGCACTTCAGCAGCAATTTCACAACGAATTTTTAAACGAAATTCTATTGACTTCTGATTTTTAGAAACAAAAATCAGAAAAGTTCAATACATATTGTAAAAAACAACTTAAGGCGAAGCTTCATCTTTTCTTTGAAGAAGGATCTGAAAGCAACAGTCAGATTAAATCAAGTAAAATATGGATTCAGTGACACAAGGTAATAAAAAAAAAAAGATTGGTTTAGTTAGTAAATATGTATATTTGAACTTTGAATGCGCATGTATGGTATTTGTATTATAATCGTCTATACTTATATACATAATATTCAAGACTTAATCACGCTTATTTTTTAATTGATTAAAATACCTACGTAAGCAAATTTAATATAATTTTGTTATTGCTGAAAAAAAAAATCAATCAAAGACATAACAGGATCAATTCCTTTACGTATCCTTCATAGAACCAAATCCAGCGCTAACTTAAAAAAAAGATTCCAATAGAGCCACCGAGGGTTTATGGGTAAAACTAAAAAAATTTATTAAATTCAGGAAATCTCAATCTCTAAATGAAATCGCGGACAGCCTAAATAATTTAGCTGAAACTCTATACGCGGCGGTCTTGGCAAATACTCATAAATAAATATGTACCTACTAATAAAATGTGTAAATTTTATTAATTCATTTTAATATTCTGAATTACACTACAATACATTTTTTATAAACAACCTTCTTGATTTATTTAATTATTAAAATATTTTGATGTGTACAAATGTCTAACTCTACTCCCTTGTAAGCACCAAGAATCATTCTCTATGTTACCAGATAAATGTTAATTTGACTCTACATTTTCAGCCCCGCTTCATCGTCACTATTTGAATCATCATTTTCATTCTCATTGTATACATTTAAATGTAAATTATGTAATGTACAAACTGCATATATAATTTGGCATGCCGTATTCGGTTGGTAATAGAGCGTTCTGTGCCTAAGCAAACAGCGAAAATGGAATTTTAGAACTCCAAAACTTTTCTTGATGATGTTTCGAGCTCGAATGAATTTTACATTAAAATGAAAACGGTTCGTTCCACTTTCAGTGTTTGGATAAGGTGTTAATAGCCAAAGCTCAAGGGCAAACCCCGAGTCACCCATCAAGAAACTGGCTTGGTTGTCCACAGAATTATAACTGTCTATGCAGTAAGACCTTAATTTTGATTTAATTCAAACCGCTGAATCATGAAATGATCCAGGGAATCTAGCATTTGCATATAAAATGTTCATATTGGCATTACAGCAAATTAAAGTATTTATGCTGGAGGTGCAACTATTGATATACATGACAACTATCTAAAGTCCTAATAATTTCATTCAGTTGGAATTTTTGATTGAATTCAGTTTTAATTTCGGCTTGGCACAAAACATTATGCGGAAATTTGATATGCTCATCCATCAAATGATTAACGATATGTTTGATGAATTCTCTAACCGCCCGAGATTCACTTGGTTGTGAAAATGAGGTAACTTTGATTTGGTAAGAGCCGTGACCATAAAAGTGAAGGGCACATAACTACCGAAGTTTAAATAGGATAACTGTTTGTCTAGCTTTTATTTCCAGTTTTTGAATTAAAAATTGAACACATGGTTTTGATAACCAATGATTTTTTTAAATTTAGCTCCCGGTAATTCAAAGGGGTTACTCATACTCGAAGATGTTTCAATTCAAGAGTGTGGTTTTGCCTAAACAGTAATTCATTATAATTTGTTTGTTTTTTTTAAATAGCTTTTATATTGCAAACCTCCTTCTTCTCTGGCCAACAAAATCCCATACAAATAATTTGGTATTTTGATTATGGAAATAATCGTTGAAAATAAAAATACAAAAAATTTAAAATATTTTTCAATTTTAAAAGTTGATAAAATGCTCTTGTTTGACACTTTAATTTTTGACATGCACAACAAAAAAAATAAAATAACATAAAATGTTTTTCAGTCGTCAGAATACTAAATTCCGATTTTATCACTTCAAATGATAAAATGTGCGTCCGGGAATTTACGAAATTTACGTGTAATTTGCGTTTTTGTCAACAAAAGTATGTAAAGTCCGCATTGAAAATTCCATTTTTTTTACTGTGTAGCTCAAGCGATCAGATTTTACTAAATAAAATTAACGGAAACACGCTTAGTATAACTGTCTATAATTTTATCCTGTTTTTCGTTAGTCAATAGTAAAGGTACGGCCTTGAAATTTTTGAAGTTTTACCTGTTTTTGTGGCCCTTAACTCTGGACACGTTAATGATTTTTATTGAGATATTCTAACTATGAGCATCGGATGGCCTTAACAAGACTTCAATTTTTGTAATTCTGTATACAATTTTTTAATACGGTGGCAGTCAATGGATCATATCTGTCAAATGAAGATTGAAGATGCTTTGCTTTTTTTGTAAACTGGAATGCCTATGATGCAATTTTATAATCCGTGCATGTTATTATTTTAAGGCTTGTCAAGTTTGGTGATTAGTTTTCTTTCCTTGCACAATTAAGATGCCTAATTTAATTTATTTTTACTAGTTAGGGTCTGATTTTTAAATTAATCATTAATTTTTAAGTAAATTAGGATTTAGGTTTAACAGAATAGGAAGCGAATCGGTTGGTTATTAAATAGGATGTCGCAATAAACTAATAGATCATTTTTGTTTAACCTGAGAAAACTGATCGGATTCCCGAGCACATCAATCATCCAACAACGCGTAGTTGAGAAATCGGGCTGTTTTGTTTTAACTAATTTATAAAATATTAACAACTAAAGATTTACTGAAAATTAAGTTAAAGTTGTAATCTAAGTTGTAATCGGGTGCCGTGGCTTTAATTTAAGTTAAATCCTATTACTTAAGTAAAAATTTCAACTATCCAACGGATGTATAATTTATAAATTGTGTTGTCTTGATTTTTGTCTTCTAATTTACAGGCACTTTAGTTCGGACTTCATGCTTCATTTTAGGAAATAATTAGCGTCTTATCATTTTAATTTTGGATACTGGTGCCAGTAATTGTAATTCATCAGTAGAGCTGTTTTGCGGAAATATTTCATTTATAATAGTAGTTGAGCTAAACTGTAGTTTTAAGCTGCGGCAGCACCGTATGGCGGAAATTTTTGATTAAGTAGCTGATACTAATTATATTTATTATGTTAGGTTGTCTCTCTCTCTGAGCTACTGTTTAAATTTAAATTAATAATGATTACAATTTTCACAACTGCCGAGTAATCTGGCCCAGTAAACTAATAAATATTATTTCAGAGTGCAGTTCTAATTTTAATTTTAATAAACATAAAAGTAATTTAGAATTGTGTCGTCATTGTCGGGTCAATTTCTTTCATACTAACTAAACCTATCCAAATCCTCTTTATGCTGTATGTAGCAAGGTGTCCGTTGAGGCCCGACCATTAATAACTCCGGGAGATCTTGCTTAAAGCTTGGTCGAGCACTTCAATAAATCAATCAAAAAAAAATAAAACCTGATAAGAAGTATAGTATAGTACAAAATATGGAGACTTTGAACCAAATCATTTGAAAATTTTATAAACTCTAAGTATGCAAAAATTAAATAGTCAAGAGGATTTAAATCCGAAAAATATGTTGGCCATTGCAATCCGTCGATAATTGATGAATTTAAGCGGTAGAGGCTCTCTACAACGGTAAATCCAGTCCAAACTATACGAGATTTAGGTTTTTGGTTTTTGGTAGCAATTCGAGCTTCTCCGGGATATGTTTTTGCCAAATACGGACATCTTGACGGTACGAATTTTTTTTCTGGATTTTTACTTCACCAACACTTTGTATCTTCTAAGTCGTGTAAGCTTTATTTTGTCCGTAAGTAGATGGGCTTTTCAAAGCGTATACGGATAGTTGTTAAGGTTTTTTTGGCTGTTTTTCGACTTATGTTTCTCGGTTTACTTGAGCGAGTAGTATTTTTTCAGAGCATTACTCTGTATCAAATTTTTTAGTTAGTTTGGACAGGAATTAAAACTGGTTGCAGAATCTAATTCGGTTTGGATTTCTGAATGAAGAGTCAGACAAAATATGCTGCACTTTATTCCGTTTGGAGATACGCAGTTTAACACTGATTAAGTTTTGATAAATATTGAAAATAAAACTTATATTTAGCCCTTTGGTTGTAAATAGAAATGGTAAAAATTCAAATGGTGTGCTCTATATACATGTATTTATAACCATATTGCGGGAGTTCATTATTTTTATTGTTTTACGTATTATATTTTGTAAATGAATAATTTATTAGATGTGACAATAATAAATTCACCGCTTAAATCGCCACACCTTATCCAACATATATACACAAAAAAAATTTATCAATTTTTGTAACGCACGAACTTACCTTCATTCAAGGATGCTACACATGATATAAAAATCCCATTAAATATATAGGAAATTTTGGTTGTGTGTATTTTATATGTAATAGAAATCATTTATAAATTTATTTTATTGCCATAGTTTTATTTATTTGTATTTTTTTTTTCTATTATCCAGTCATGTAAAAGAAAGTTCAAATCTAATTCAATAAAGGAAGTAAGCTAGAGATATACAGGAATATAATTTTTATGGCCATTTAAGATAATTTATTATGATTTACTATGACCTAGTATCATACTAATAAAACATTATTTAGTATAGTAGTTTAGTATAGGAGAGTGAAGCACATGAAATATTAACTTGATAACAATAACAACAACAACTACAGCAGAAGTCGAGTTTTTTTTTTTATTTATTATTTTCTTGCTACACAAGATTCTATTATTTTTATCGTAATTAAATTTATTTGATTGTACGTAGGAGGACTGTTTTACCTCCTAGGTATATATTCAACCGGCTTGATAAAATATAGTTGTGGGTGGTACTATAACTATTACTATATTGAAAAACATGTACAATATGGATATACAGAAAACTTTAAAATTAATATTTAATCTAGATTAATTTTTGTTTGCTTATATTTATATACTAAGCAGATTATACGACAGGATACAGGATCATATTTATAAATACAAAACGTAAACCTCTTTTCGGCAGTTTCTGCAAGTCATTAAAAAATTAAGTGGTGCTTTAACATTTTATCCCTTCTAAATTTAACGACACACAAAATTGGACCGCATAATAAATAGATTTAATATAAGTTATGCATATTTAGATGGTATTAGTGTTCCCTATTTTGGTGTGAAAAGTTTACTTTTATTTTTTATACCCGCATATAATTAGAACGTTGTGGCAAGGTTTGACTAGACAAAATAAAATTGCAATTCACTCAAAACTAAGCGTAAAAAACATAATCGGATTCGAAACATATAAAAAAATGAAAATGAGTTTTGTCATCTACCCCAGACATTTTTTTGTCGAAATCCCAACACGAAAAACCATTGAAAAAGTTCAATTTGATTAAGAAAATTTTATTTTAAATTTAGTTTTGATGAAATATGATTAGAAAAAATTGTATCAGCAACACGCACAAAAAAAAAAGTTCTGGTATATTATAAGGAGGAAAACGTTCCAGGACAAATATCTATAATACTGTATGGGATATACCTGTCGCATAAATAAAATTTTGTAAAATCACTGGAAATTCATCATTTTGAAAAATACAAAAAAAATTGAGTTTCTAATTTTTTTTTTACAACACAACTCAGTTTTCATCTTAAAAGGTAAAAAATGAACTCACATCCAAGGAATAAAAAAAATAAATTTATCATTGACACGATAAAAGCTGGATTAGATATATAATGTGTATAAAAAAACTGAAAATGTCTTATTCATTCCCAGTGGAAAAACAATGTAAATATCTTTTTATGTTCTTGTTCGATTTTTAACACTTTAACACAACTCTTATTTCATTTTCAATCATAATCGTAAAATATGTTGAAATATATTAATAATAAATCGTATTGTTTGATTGACAATCAGGCAAATATTTATAGAATTTTCTGTTATTTTGGCATTTTAACCTTTTTCTAATCAAAATGATTTTAACACGCCAAGTTAAAACCGTTCTGATTTTTTTTTTTGTTTTCTTTATTTTACAATCTATCTCATTGTGAGACATTCAGTAAATTTTTTGTCTTTTTGCATTGTCATGATCGGAGTATTTTTATCCATTGATAAAATCTCACTTACATTACGATTCGTATAAAATAACCCATAAATTTAACTATTATTGATTCGATTTATTAGGGATTTTAAAAATTAATGTCTAAAGGAATATCTGAAAGCTATTTGGCAAATTAAAAATTTTGTGGCTTTTTAATCTTTCCGTCGTTGTGGTAGTGAGAAGCTTGTTGGCCAGATCGTTTAGATGAATCTTCAATCTTGAGTGATACCTGGCACTGGAATCTCTAATTTCTTCCCGTATTGTTGGGCCCTGTAGATCTCTGTGAATTATATCGTTTGATAAGAACCATGGAGCATCTACTATGATCCTTAGAAATTTAGACTGAAACCGCTGAAGAATGTCCAAGTTCGAGTTGCTGGCCGTTCCCCACAGTTGTATATCATATGTCCAGATAGGTTTTATTACCATTTTATAGAGCAGCAGTTTGTTTTCAATCGACAAACTTGATTTTCTGCCTATCAGCCAATACATTTTTGTCAGTTTCATTCCCAAATGTTTTTTTTTGTCCATATATGTTTACGCCATGTTACCCGTTTGTCGAGGTGAATGCCTAAATATTTCACTTCATAAGTTCGAGGTATATTCTGGTTATTCATTTGTATTGGTGGACATGTACCTCTTCGCATAGGAAAGGTTACATAATTAGACTTAGCATCATTAACTTTAATTCGCCATTTTTTCATCCATGCTTGAATAATGTTAATGTTTTCCTGCAAAACTTCTGTAGCTTTACTGGGGTCTTCATGTGATGAGAGTACTGCCGTGTCATCTGTGAATGTTGCGATACTTACTTCATTGCTTGTAGGTATATCTGCGGTATATAGCAGATTTAATATCGGCCCAAGCACGCTGCCCTGTGGTACACCAGATTTAATTGGGCGGATATTTGTCTACGCATCACGATGTTTTATTATAAAATATCTGTCTAGTAGATATGATGTTAATATTCTGTAGAAATCATGTGGCAACCATAGCTTAATTTTGTGTTGTAATCCCACATGCCACACCTTGTCAAAAGCTTGTACTACGTCCATGAATAAAGCAGACCAATATCTTTTTTCCTCGAGGGCTTCTTCAATTACTTCAACTATTGTGTGCACTTGTTCTATTGTTGAGTGTTCTGGCCTAAACCCAAACTGATGATCCGGGATTAGCTTCTTCTCCAACAATATAGACTTTAAACGCTTAAGTAGTAATTTTTCAAATAATTTAGACATAATTGGTAGCAATCTTATAGGTCTGTACGACGTAACTTCTTCTGGAGGCTTGCCTGGTTTTGGTATTAATATTACTTGTGAAACCTTCCATTGTATTGGGAAATATCCTGTCCTAAGTATAGCATTGAATAAATAGGTTATAAATCGAATACTCTTATCTGGCAACTGTTGCAGAATGTTTCCTGTGATAAGATCATATCCTGACGCCTTTTTAGGATTTAACTCTCTCTGTATTACAGTTCTTACTTCTAATATAGAAAACCTCGTGATAGTATGATTCATTTGCAATGGCGCTTCCGTGTAGTTTTGAATATTGTTGTTCTGTTCTTCCGTTCTTTCTGATGGAAATGGTTGAAATACCATTCAAAATGGTCTGCAAATACTTCAGCCTTTTCTTCGTTATTTCTCGCCCAGTGGCCGTCACTTTTACGTATCGGCGGAATATGCTGTTGTGGTTGTTTGAGCTTCTTAGTCGCATTCCTCAGTGAATAATCTGTGTTTTCTTTTGGTGAGAGTAGTGATAAATATTCTTGAATTGACTGTTTTTTTTCATTGAGAAGCAGTTCTTTTAACATTTTGACGGCTTTGTTGTCGATATCGTTGCCATTGCTGTCTTAACTTTCTTTTCTCCTTAATCATTTTCTTGACAACATTCGAATATTTTCCTTTTTTTTCTTTCTCATTTTGTAGTTGTGTGGACTTCCAAGCTGCCGACTGAATACATTTATTGAGATGTTCCACTGCTTCATCTATAACAGTTTCCGTCTTTAACTTGATATTTGTGTTTATATTCTCTGTTACTTTATATCTGAAGCAGTTCCAGTCGGTTTTATTGTTGCTTAACATTGGTTGTTTCTGTGTATTCACTATCTTTGTTCCTAAAGTGATTAAGACGATTAACTGATTAAGTGATGGCATCGCTTTAATATAATTACTTGATATTCCTTTGGTGACGCAGAAATCTATGAAATCTGGGATCTTTCTCATATCACTTGGCCAATAGATAGGTTCACTGGTTGATACATGATGAAGATTACTTTTTTGAATTGATTTTAATAATTCTCGTCCTCTCGTTGTCACCAATCTTGATCCCCATTGTTGATGTTTTGCATTATAGTCACCCCCTGCTATGAAGCGATGATCCAAAGCATTATAAAAATGATCAAATTGTTCCATTTGTATTGCATATTTTGGTGGGCAGTATATGGCCGAAATGGCTATAGGACCTAGCCAATCTTCTATTACTACAGTAGTTGCTTGTAAATGTTCTTTCTTATACTGTTTTGCTTTGTAGTGTTTAATCATGTTTTTGATAATAACTGCAGTGCCACCATGAGCTTCCATCAGGATAATTTGTGTTGTTGATGGTATATCTGGGTATTTTTAGAAAACTTCTGCTGGTGTTATGCGTTTCGGATATTAGCATGACATCTATTTCTTGTTCTATCAAGAAACTTGTAACTTCTTGTCCATGTTGTGACAAGCCGTTAGCATTCCATATTGCTAATTTAAGGGTTCTGGACATTAAATGATTTGGAGACAATGGTCGTTAGAAGATTAGGTATAGTGTCCATTTTGGTCATTAATTTTTCCAACAAAATTTCCAACCGTTGTTTAGAAGATTGCTGGGCAGGTGTTGATGATTTTTTGAGTTATCCGTTGATTGGTTTTCTCTGGTACGATTTCCTTCCGAAATTTGATCTTCAATTGAATCTTTGAGTTTCTGCGCATACATATGTTGTCCCAGTAAGTAACTGATAAGATGGATTCGGTTTTGCAGCGGGCTGTGACTTTTCTACTATTTTTTCTCTGAGAGGTGGAAATCTGCGAGTTTTAACTTCTTTATACACAGTGCAATCTCTATAATTGGCTGGATGGCTACCATTACAGAGCACGCATTTCACATCTGTACTCTACGTTTTCTTTTCACATTTATTTGTGAGATGTTCACCTGTACATTTCACACATATAGGTTTGTGATACGGAATCTAGTGTGGTGCATTGAGCTACTTCACGCTTGACATGTGGCTTTTCAACTTGAACAACTGAATGCATCAGTCTATTTATCCGCAATTTTGCAAGAAAAGTTTCCTGACCGTGTTATTTCTCGAGATCTTGTGATTTAACAACTTTAGACTTTTTTCTTTGGGGCCACGTGAAAGATAAGGTCTATGCTAATGCTCCACATTCGATTCAAGATTTCGAAGATTGGAAAGGGATTCGAAATTCTTTACAATGAAATAAACATTTATTGATTTCTCTTAAAAAATACTCGTTTTTTTTAATATCAAAATGAAACCTCTTATTGGAAAACCCTATATATGTATATTATAAAATAAAATTTACATTTCTGTCTCAAAATTATTGCAATGAACTTTGGAATGTAAATATGGCCCATACAAGATCCACATCTGTCTATTCTTATCTGTGCTTATACCAAGTGAATTTATTACTCAGAAATAGTACCTTAAAAATGCGATTTTAATAAAGCAATTCACAAATAATGTATCGATCAACATATCGTTGAAATTTCAATCAAATGATAATGACAATACATACATGTAACAATGTGTTTACAAGTGTAAGGATTATTTCATTCTGTTCGATTTATCATAGAGGTAAGACAGTTGTTTTTCGATATTTTAAAATTAATCTAAAACTCTCAAATATAGGTATTCAACTTTAGTAAACAAAACTGATGTTTATTAAACAAAAAAAAAATTTTATAAAAAAATGCGTCGGTTCGAAAGAATATTCGAGGATGAAAACGAAAGAAGAAATCGTGTAATGAAAGCCAGAACCAATTATTCTCTAGATTCGGGAGTGTTAGAAAATTTTCGTACAAATTGAGCATGTTTTATTAAAAATAGGAGCAAATTTGCGCCATGGAAGCGATTGAAACTATGCGTTGAGTCCTCTACAGCAGATACTAACAACACTGCATTGGTTAGGAAATGGCGCGCAATATCACGGGATTGGCAATATGCACGGCATTAATAAATCGACTGTGGGTAGGATTATCGAGTAGCAGATACTATCATCGATAGCATGATGGCGGAAACCGTGTGTTGGCCTGAAAATATCCAAGATATCCCACTGAAGTTTCTTGAGATGGGTGGTTTCCCTCAGGTAGTTGGTTGCATCGATGGAACAATGATTAATATAGATGCACCTACGGTCAATGAAGAACACTTTGTGAATCGACATGGAGAACATTCACTGAATGTAATGATATTGTGTGGCCCAGACCGCAGCTTTTATGCAGTAAATTCAAATTGGCCCGGTAGTGTCCATGACTCCAGAGTATTGCGAAATACAAGGCTGTTCAGCAATTTTGAGTCTGGGTTTCGTCCGATATATAACAATAAAGAATGAAATAATAGTACAATATATAATTATAATTTGGAAATACTGCAATTGGACAGAGAACTAATTATCTAAAAGGTTATCATGATCTGCTTTAACCGCTGCTAGTCACCGACACTACCACTATTTGCATTAAGCAAATTATGAGTATAAATAGATAGTGGAATTTTCATTTCTCTTTCCAGTTTCAATATTTCCAATTGGTTTGGTAAATTTTTGTTTTTAACAATTGTATTTTCAAAGAGTTAATTGTCTCTGCGGCTTCTGGTGCTTTACGTTTATTGGTTTTTGATTTTAACCGTTGATTAGGTGAGCTAATAGCTTCAAAAACACCGCCAGCTTCCTAATCGATTGATAAATACCCAAGTTCCATCCGACTTGGCCATATTCCAGAACTTCATCTTAAAATCATTTTAGAATCCCATTTTCATTGTATCCATCGATTTTCATCCTAATCGGTTGATAAATAGCCAAGTTCCATCCGACTTGACCATATTCCAGAACTTCATCTAAAAATCATTTTAGAATCAGATTTTCATTGTACCTGTCGATTTTCATCCTAATCGGTTGATAAATAGCCAAGTTCCATCCGACTTGGCCATATTCCAGAACTACATCTAAAAATCATTTTAGAATCCCATTTTCATTGTACCCGTCGATTTTCATCCTAATCGGTTGATAAATAGCCAAGTTCCATGAATCCCATTTTCATTGTACCTGTCGATTTTCATCCTCATCGGTTGATAAATAGCCAAGTTCCATCCGACTTGGCCATATTCCAGAACTTCATCTAAAAATCATTTTAGAATCCCATTTTCATTGTACCTGTCGATTTTCATCCTCATCGGTTGATAAATAGCCAAGTTCCATCCGACTTGACAATATTCCAGAACTTCATCTAAAAATCATTTTAGAATCCCATTTTCACTGTACCCGTCGATTTTCATCCTAATCGGTTGATAAATAGCCAAGTTCCATCCGACTTGGCCATATTCCAGAACTACATCTAAAAATCATTTTAGAATCCCATTTTTATTGTACCTGACGATTTTCATCCTAATCGGTTGATCAATAACCAAGTTCCATTATACTCAAGGATCATTACAACTTATCATAAAAATTTGATAATTTGTCATTTGATAAGTTATAGACATTCTGATGTGCAACGCTTATCACTTATCATTATCAAAATTTGATAAGTTTCTAAATTGATAAGTGAGTGAATTTTTTTTACTTTTGGTGAAACACTTATTACTTATCATAATCAAAAAAACTATCTTTTGATAATTTGATAAGTAATAAGTGTATAATCTAGGAGTGATTATACATTCCACAAAATAATATCCAAAATGCCAATTATATTATACAACAATTTCCATAATCACTTCTTTTATTTTAAACATTACAAAATAAAGAATTTAATTTTAACAATAATTAAGTTTATTAAAATGCTTGTTTGGCATTTGGATACAGAATACAGAATGATTTATTTTTACAATTGACCATCACGATGATGGTATATTAATTGGTACATAAGAAAAAATGGTAAGGGTAATGAGAAAAATGCAATGGTACATACAATTACTAGGTAGGGGAATCATACATATAGAATAATCAATAAATAATAATAAAGTTATATAAAACAAGAAGGTATACATAAATAATAGCTACTCTGGAATATTCTATACGCGTTATATACTAATTAGGTAATAAATAGTAATTGGTATTGAACAATAATAATAATAATACATAAAGATAAATACATAAAAATAGATATAACATATAAATTATATAATAATAATATGATATGTATGTATAAAGATGACGATCATCAACCTGTTGACGGCCGGGTATGGTTTGGACCTCGCGACAAGAAATGGGATTATCTGTTTATTTTAAACATACCGCCGCCGTTGACTCGGTAGAGTCAAATTTAGGTAAAAGACACAGTTTATAAATGGGGCGTTTAAGGATGGTTCCATTAGGTAATTTAAGGGATAAGACTCTGGTGAGTTGGTCGGTTCCGGGGTGAAGTTGATAAATCCTGGCTAGTGGCCATTTGGTGGGTGGTAGATTCTGATCTCGAACCAAAACAAGATCTCCTATGGCGAATTGATGATTTTCAGCATGCTTCTTGTAATGTTTATTTAGAGAGGTGACGTACTCTTGCGACCACTGCTTCCAAAATCCTTGAATTAACTGTTGGATCAACTGCCATCGACTCAGATTGCACATCTTTAAATGTTGAAGACTGGGTTCGGGTAACATCGTTAATGGTTGCATAATCAGGAAATGTGCAGGGGTTAAAGGGTTCCATTCATCGTCATGGAGTTCTCCCAACGGCCTGGAATTTAATAACGCCTCGATTTGCTTGGCAATGGTTAGGAATTCTTCGTAAGTAAATAGGACCTCTCCAATCACTCGACGTAAATGGTATTTACAGGATTTGACGGTGGCTTCCCATAAGCCACCAAATGTAGGAGCACCAGGAGGGATAAAATGCCATTGGATGCAATTGTCGGTACACCATGCTTGAATTTGGGTTTGTTGGGCTTCGTCCATAAACCTTTGGTAGAAATACTGAAGCTCGCGCCTTGCTCCTACTAAATTGGTGCCGTTATCACAATATATATGTTGGGGTAACCCTCGGGTTGCACTGAAGCGTTTTAGGGACGCGATAAGAGCATCAGTCGTCATGTCCGTGACCATTTCCAACGTTGTGGCCTTTGTTGCCATACATACAAACACGACTAAATACGCCTTATAAGTTTTAGCGCCTCGGCCCTTATATGTTTTGAGGAAAAAGGGACCAGCTAAATCGATTCCAACTTCGATAAAAGGTCTAATTGACTGGTTGATACGACAAGCAGGAAGCTGTCCCATTAGTTGCTGTTCTGGCTTGGCGGTGAATCGTCGGCAGGTGAAGCACAAATGAATTATTCGCCTTATTAAATTTTTCACCCGTGGAATTGCATATCGTTGTTTAACCATGGTCAGCAACAATTTGTGACTGGCATGCAGATTCCTGTGATGAAGTTCACGGATGATCCTCTCAGTAATAACGTGGTCATGTGGCAAGATAATGGGATGTTTGGCATCATGGTTCATACTTGCGTTCTCCAAACGTCCTCTAATGCGCATCACACCATGATTGTCGATATATGAAAAAAGAGAAAAAATGTTTGAATGTTTTGGTATTGATTTATGATTCAACAATAAGTTAATTTCGAGAGTAAATATTTCATACTGAACACATCGAAACAAGTAATATTCAGCGACTAACACCTCGTCTACTGATAAATTGAGTCCTGATCTACGCTTTATCTTCCTTGATTGAAGATTGTTTTTGTAGCGTAGAATGAATGCTAATACGTGGGTTAATGTACGTAGACTTGAAAATCTAGAAATCAGCTCTTTGATAATCTCATGATTTTTAGCGGCTGTAATAAAATTAGAAATGACTTGTAAGTTTTCCAATTTTTCGATTTTAGGAGATACAGGTAGTACTAGCGGAGACTTATGTAAAAATTCTGGACCCTTAAACCATATTGCCTCGTTGACTAGATCTTCAGGAACGATCCCTCGGGTTGATTTATCGGCCGGGTTGTCACTGCTTGGTACGAAATGCCATTGGCCTCGGTTAGTGGTGGTCATAATTTCCGCAACACGGTTTGCTTGGAATGGGTTAAGCATCTTGGGTGGCTTGGACATCCATTGTAATACAATGGTTGAGTCGGTATACAAGTAAATTACCGGTTCTTCCGATAACTTAAGTGCTTCTAATGTCAGCTTTAGTATTCTGACAAGTAATGTAGCACCGTTTAGCTCCAACTTTGGGATTGTGAGTGCCTTAATCGGAGCAACACGAGTTTTGCCTATTATTAAGTTGGTTTGGACGCCTCCATCTGCTGAAACTACACGAGCATAAATAGCGGCAGCGTAAGCATCCTTTGATGCGTCTGAGAATCCATGTAGTTCCAAATGATCACCCTTGATATATAACCATCTCGGAAATTGTATGTCCTTTAACAACTTTAACTGGGCTCGGATTGCTAAATAGTCCTTTAAAATATTCGCTGGTAGCTCGTTATCCCAATTGATGCCTTCCAACCATAATGACTGGAACAAAATCTTCAATCCAATCGTAACCGGTGATAATAGTCCCAATGGATCGAAAATGCGTGACGTCTCCGACAAAAATGAACGCTTTGTAATTTTAGCTGGTGGTGATGGTAATGATACTCTAAAATGAAAATAATCTGCAATTGGATTATATTTTATACCTAACACGGAGATCATTTGACTATTATCGGTAATCTCAAATGATTTCATTTCACGACTCTCTAATGGAATATTCTTCAATAGTAGTGGGTGATTTGCTGACCACTTTCGCATGTTAAACCCCCCGTACTTCATTAGCGAAATTACATCTCGCTGTATCTGTAATGCCATGTCGAGGTTATCACTGCCAGACATCAAATCGTCCATGTACAAGTCGGTTTTAATAATATTGCTAGCTTCAGGATGTACCTTTGCGTACTTATCTGCCAAGAATCCAAGTGAGGCTGTGGCTAAAAACGGTGCAGGTGAGGTGCCGTAGGTCACGGTGTTCAAGCGGTAATGTCTTAGATTATCGGTTGAGCTTTCCCTCCATAGTATACGATGATAATCTCTGTCTGGATCAGAAATGGCAATCTGCCGAAACATCTTCTCGATGTCAGCAGAAAAGACATATTTATGCTTGCGAAACCGGATCAATAAATTCACTAGATTGTCCTGTATGGTCGGACCAACCATCAAATTATCATTCAGAGAATAGCCGTTACTTGACTTGGCTGAAGCATCGAATACGACACGAACCTTCGTGGTGGAGCTTGACTCCTTTACCACGGGATGATGAGGTAGGTAGAACAGCTGATTATTTGCCTTTGATATTTCGTTTTCTGGTACTAATTCCATATGACCCAACCTTAGGTATGCGCGTAGAAATTCGTCGTAGGCTGCCTTCAAATCTTTATCCTGGCTTAGTCTTTTCTCCAATGAGTAATATCTCCGACGGGCTTGCAAATAGCTTTCTCCAACTCCGGCTGCGTCTGGCTTAAAGGGCAATTGGACAACTATTTTATTACCTTGCAATTTAGTGGTTGACTGAAATAATTCGATGCATTGTTGTTCTTCCATGGATAAGGAATTTTCTGGCACAATTTCTTCAACCTTCCAAAACCGCTCGATTGCCGCTTCTATACGCTGGAACACTTCAATTGCTCTAACGTGAGAAGAACTAACAATTGGTTTGTTTGAGTCTCGATTAGGTGGTTCGTAATTGGATAAGGTTCCCCCAATTAGCCATCCGAACTTAGAATTCTGGACACATGGATAATTTATCTTCTTTTGCATTTTGCCCTCGGATAAGGCTTGGAAGAATTGCTCACATCCCAGCAGGATTTCAACAGTTGCAGGTATATTAAACTCTGGATCCGCCAATGGTAAATTATCTTCTATCTCGAATAGTGATTTCTCGATTTTCTCTGTCGGCAATTTTGAAGCTATTGTTGGTAATATAAAGACTTCTATGTCCATCTGGAAATTGTGATCGATGGGGGATCTGAGCTTTATTAGCGACTTACCTCTTGATGTACCGGCTTGCGTTTGGTTGAGTGTGTTTATAATGATACTAGTTTTATTCCGAGGTATCTTCAGGCGCCGCAGCAAATTTTCTGAAATGAAACTATGAGTAGACCCTGAATCTAATAATCCACGACAACTTATCCAATTGCCATATTTATCTTGAATGTCGACCTTGGTGGTTGGTAAGATCGTTGTATTGAACTTTCTCAATTTGTGATCTGACCCAGATGATTGATGCGAGGTGACTTCGGTCTGGAACTGGCATAGGGTTACAGATGTCTCGGAGCTATCAGCTGCCGATGGTTGTTTGGTCGAAGTAACTGCAAAATTCGTATCAGTCATTTTATTGGGTGCTGCTTTGCTTATGGAGGGATTAGAGCTTTCCTGGATGTTACTTGTAAACTGGAGTCTGGCTGTGTTCTCGTGTACGGTAGAGTTGAATATATTAGGATATAAAATTGGTAGATTCAAATGTGGTAACTTAAAATCGGACCGAAAATTAGATTGGCTTGCGTTTAAAGTTGTATCAACATCATCTGGGATCGCGGGTACGGTGGTACTTAATGACCTTTCTCGAATGAGAGCTTGCGTTTTTGCTACAATGGCAAAGTATTGATCGTCGATCGCCTCTATCTCTGACACAACCGAATCGTCCAATTCAAACATTTGATCTTCGATTGCAACAAATTTTTTGTAATTTTCATGTGTGGCAGCTAATCGAACGGATAATTCATCATAAGTAGCAGTGTCTCCATTGGTGCTGATATAATTGGCAATTCTGGTCATTTGATCCTTCATCACGCTCTTCCGTTTGGCTAAAGCTTCCATTTCATATAAAACTGGCTTGTTGATAGTAGTATAAAGAATGTACAATAAAGGTCAAATGTTCAAACAACTACCGTTTATCCACTGCACTTGGTTTTAGCGGTATAAAATGCACCCGTAAACACGCACAAATACACGTACGATTAAATATGCGTAACTGAACAAACAAAAAATATGTATAGGTAACGCGATTAAATAATTGATTGGAGTTCACTTCACTTACGGATAACGGAATAATAATTATGATGCAATAAAATTAGCTTACTGACTAAATGGTATATGAACCAAAAACAGATTACCTGACTTAATACCGGTCTGCTATTATTATCCAATAAACTTGATGCGTTGGACCGCATCCGGTTGATACCAGCTGATTGGTTGTAAATTATGATGACACACGACACAGGCTGGTGAATCGGTATACAAATTCGAAATAAACTTGATGCGTTGGACCGCATTCGGTTAATCGACTAATTGATTGTAAATTATGATGACACACAGGCTTGTGAATCGGTACTCAAAAATCCAAATAAAATTGATGCGTTGGACCGCATACGGTTAATGTCGAATGATTGCTAGCAAATAACTGGATTTAACAAATGATGACACACCACACAGGCTGGTGAATCGGTATACAAAATCCAAATAAAATTGATGCGTTGGACCGCATTCGGTTAGTTGAATTATTGCTAGCAAATAACTGGATTTAACAAATGATGACACACCACACAGGCTGGTGAATCGGTATACAAAATCCAAAATAAACTTGATGCGTTGGACCGCATCCGGTTAATCGACTAATTGATTGTAAATTATGATGACACACAGGCTTGTGAATCGGTACTCAAAAATCCAAATAAAATTGATGCGTTGGACCGCATACGGTTAATGTCGAATGATTGCTAGCAAATAACTGGATTTAACAAATGATGACACACCACACAGGCTGGTGAATCGGTATACAAAATCCAAATAAAATTGATGCGTTGGACCGCATTCGGTTAGTTGAATTATTGCTAGCAAATAACTGGATTTAACAAATGATGACACACCACACAGGCTGGTGAATCGGTATACAAAATCCAAAATAAACTTGATGCGTTGGACCGCATCCGGCTCGAAGGACCAAAAAATGTATAATCCAGGAGTGATTATACATTCCACAAAATAATATCCAAAATGCCAATTATATTATACAACAATTTCCATAATCACTTCTTTTATTTTAAACATTACAAAATAAAGAATTTAATTTTAACAATAATTAAGTTTATTAAAATGCTTGTTTGGCATTTGGATACAGAATACAGAATGATTTATTTTTACAATTGACCATCACGATGATGGTATATTAATTGGTACATAAGAAAAAATGGTAAGGGTAATGAGAAAAATGCAATGGTACATACAATTACTAGGTAGGGGAATCATACATATAGAATAATCAATAAATAATAATAAAGTTATATAAAACAAGAAGGTATACATAAATAATAGCTACTCTGGAATATTCTATACGCGTTATATACTAATTAGGTAATAAATAGTAATTGGTATTGAACAATAATAATAATAATACATAAAGATAAATACATAAAAATAGATATAACATATAAATTATATAATAATAATATGATATGTATGTATAAAGATGACGATCATCAACCTGTTGACGGCCGGGTATGGTTTGGACCTCGCGACAAGAAATGGGATTATCTGTTTATTTTAAACATAAGTGATAAGTAGTTGGTGCAATAGGGCCCTGGTGATATTCGATATAAGATGGAAGGTTAAAATAATTCGATACATTTTTCTCACTATTAACATTTTTTCAGAGTATTTGCAATGAAACTAATAAATTTTCTAGGAAGCTTACTACCATAAACGAAATTTAAAGGATCCCAAAGAGAAACTTTTTAATAAGCAAAGGAATGTGTTGCATAAAATTAAAAAAAAACACCGAGCGTGACCAAAAAAAGCCAGATATATTTAATGAGACCTCAAGTGCCAGACAACATTCCAGAGTGCGAAGAAGATGATTGTGAGTTATTTTTGCAGCGTCACTCAGAACCATGGGGGAAAAAATAGAAGTATTATGGAAAACAACATTGAAACAACGACAAAAGATCAGCTAAACGCAATTTTTGATGAATGGCCTCTCTTAAGAAATACAAGAGCTTCATTATTAGTAAGTCATTTTAAATTATATATAAATATTTAAAACACATTTTTTTATTTATTTAGTACCTATGATATTGATTTTGAGAGGTTTTATAAAAAAAAAAAAGTCGGTGTGGGCTGTGTCATGAACACGGCCGTATAGGTGTTTTGCGTGATAACGTTTATAACATGTTGAGATTAATTATTTTAAATTAAAATAAATTAACCACCACGGTCTCTTTACGGAAAAATTTACTTTAGAATTGTACGGATCGGATGAGCCATTCTCTCACTACAGTTGTTGTAGGATTTAAATCGCGCGAAATCAGTCGATAATATTATGTGTGAGGCATGAAGCCTAAGGACCAACCTAAGAAATCATAGATTTAAATTAAAAGTAATGGTTACAGTTGGGCAAAATTTCTTGCCAATTTTCTGAACATGCGGTATAAGACGTGATCACGTGAAAAAAATATAAATTGAAAAACAAAACTAAAATGTCTTGACCACAATCGACCCCGGACTTTAGCCTCTCTAGTCCAAAACATTTCTATTAAGCCATATCAACCTAAGGAAATTTATTTAATTATCATTCTTATATTGTTTCAAACATAGCATGCTTTGAACTGCTTACTTAACTCATAATATAAAAGTTTTTAAATAATTTGCAGTAGTGTTTAGCGGCATCATAAACGCTGACCACGTATTTTCTTGTGTAATTACTGTAATAAAGCGGAATGTTTAATTTAAAGTAAAATATTTGGTCATTACATGAATACTAAAAAAAATAACAATAAAAATTAAAAAAACAAAATCAGAAGAGGATCGAACCGAAGACCTTTGCGGCTCTAGTCGACTGTATTACCACTACGCCACAGACAATAAAATAAATCTTGTTTTATTTTTTCAAAGAGTTCTAGAGCCTCACTAGCTAAATATATATAATATATAAACGACCAACATTTTTGGGCCTTTCTTTAATTCAGTTATTTCAGGGAATGTGGCTTGAGGAACAATCGCCCATATTTACCGCGCGGTTGTTCATTGCCCAAACCTAAAATAAAGAATCGTTTAATAACAATATTGATCAAATTTTCGGAATATTTTCAATTTTTGATTTTTGGACGATTAGGTTTGGGATGATTATTCGCAGCGCAATAAATATAATATATGGTAAGTTGCTTTTTAAATATTTAAAACAAATTCGTTTTCAGATGAACGAGATGAAATTATCCTGCAGTGTTTACATGCTGTAATCAAACCGACAGAAAGAGTCCGTTGTTGGACTAAAATATGTTAACCAAGCATTAAGAATTTGCAAGATGGCCAATTTCAAATTCTAGATGCTCTGAACAATCTAGAAAATGTTATTGAACAAAGTGCTGTAAAATATACAAGCACAGGTTTGAAAATGCAACCATTTATTTGTGGTATTAAAAATAGCCAAAAAATTAATTTTTATGTATATGTGGATCGCAATATATATTATAGAGCGGTAAACTTACTAAACGCAATTAATCTTTGCTTTAAAATATACATAACTCTAAATCTTCAGTATAGTAAATACTGTGAGCAAATAAGGAATTTATCTAGAAATTTTTATATAAAATATAGACGAATTATTACCAATATTCACATGCATCAAATTTTACCAAATTTTAGGAATGGCAAAATTTAAATTACAATTGCTATCAGTGTTATACATTTTTCCAACCGTGATTTTACTTACGCAACATATTTCAAATTAACAGAAATGTACACAATATTTTATTTGTAAACAAAACAATTGCCAAGCCACAATATAGTATGGGCGGAAATATTCTCACTCATAACTATGGCCAACAAATTTTTTCAATAACAGAATAGTTACGTTCACTCTTGTTTAGTTTTCTACCTAGTTACTGAACCAATTGCATAGTCACTCGCATCACAAGTAAGGTGAAAATTTTTGTTAAAATCCGGAAATTGTTGTAAGAATGCGGAATCAGTAATTTTTGCATTTAATTCTCGGATTGCTTCGTAGCAGAATGGTGTCCACTCGTATATGGAACATCATTTTTTAGAAGATTTATTAGTGGCGATGATGGTTTAGCGAAGTCATGGATAAATTTTCGATAATACCCTATCAAGCCTAAAAATGATTCCATATTTGATTCGTTGTCTTAGGATTAGGAACAGCAAAATTAGTATGCTTTCAATTTTTTCCAGAATCAGGCTTGATACCAATAGATGATATAATATGGCCCAGATAATTGATTTCAGGTTTTAGAAAGACACATTTCGTCGGGTTCAATTTCAAATTATATTTTCTAAGACAACAAAGTCTTTCTCTAAATTTAGAATTATGATCATTTAATCTTGATCTATAAATTACTATATCGTCTAAATATATACTAATTATTTTATTTCGTTTGCCCTTCAAATCAAAAGGCATCTGAAGGAAATGGTAGTGATCAGTTGAAGCAAAACAACTAGAAGTTCCTACAAATTAGAGACAAACGAAAATGTATACTAAAATTAAAATAGAGTTGGATGATATTCATTAGGAATCTTGATTGAGCCACATTCACTGAATTTGTGTAATGATGAATATGTAATTTTCTTTGTTTTCTTAAATAGTTTTTTAATAGTTTTAGGTTCTAATTGAGTAAAAGGTAAAACATTTAATTGAATTTAAATGTTTATTTTATCATTTGGCTTAACAACATTCAATTTTTTGAAACACTCTAGATTGCGAACTCGCACAGGAGTGTTCGTTGAGGCCTGATGGAGTTCTTGCATGTTTTCCGAATTTTTATTATTCCTAAACTCTTTATTTGAGTAGAATGATACTTTGGACTCAGCAAACTGTTTTTTCGACATTCATTGATCTCATATTCTTGAATTTTACAGTAAGCACAAGTCTTGAATTTTACAGTAAGCACAAGTTTTGTATGCATTTTAATTTTAAGTGTTACTTATATGTATTATGTCAAGTCAAATTGTCGACTTTGTATCTGAAAAATAAATAAATAAATAAGTTAGCATTATTTGATTTGTCCGAGGAAGTTGTGTTGGAAGTCGAAAATTGAAATGTTGAGGGACCTTGTACTTTAGGCGGCGAAGTAGTCCTAGTAAAACATACTTTTGCAGAATGATTATAGCCTTCCCACAAATTTGGCAATTATAATTTTCTTTGGCACCTGCTCCCTTAAATGATCTAATATTTTCATTATTATTTTTTCCTTCTTCTCAAGCTTTGTTGATAGATTCCTCTAAGTTGGGAATCTATAAGATTTTATTAACACTTTAAGAGGATCTTGGAGACTTTCCTCGAATGCATTCAGGGCATTCTTACTGTTCTGGAGTATGACGTGAACTGCTGCAGCTGCGCCGGCGTTTGATACAGAAACTACGTTTAAGTTGGCAACCAACTGTTTCACTCGTGTATCAAAATCTCTAAACAAGTGTTCCATAGTTCGTTGTTCACCACATTTTAATTTTAATTGTTGTTTTAAGTAACCCATTTATTGAATTTTTAAAATTTTACTATATTATACGCTTTGTTGGATAGTATGCATTTTAGAAAATCGAGAAATTGGGATTTTTCATCATTACTAATAGAATCATAAACCACGTCACAGCAAGCAAGAAATTTATGAAGATTCTAAGAATTTCCGTCAAATTCAGGAACGATTTTTACTGCTAAGCTCATATCGAAACTCATATATAATTCAATATCTCGATATTTATTTGATCTTCAACTTTTTATATTTTTATTATAATGACTCACGGTTACAGTGGTACATTTCATAAATTATAATTTATCCAACATTTGTTATAAATAATCATTTTACATAAAATTTTCCATTAAACCGGCATGATATTTTGTTGTTGTCAAAATCTTAAAATCTATTAAAATTGTAAATAACTTGCGATTTTGGAGGTTACACTTAATTTTCATAAGTCATAATATGGTGATAAATTAGTGCTATTTTGAATAACACTAAGAATTCTCCCGTATCTATTAAAAATATTTGTTTTGTGTTTTTTCTGTGATGACTAAGCGGCATGAATTACTAACCATGTGGTATACTTTAACATACGAAATTTGAGAAACAAAGTTCATTAAATATGCGCCCTATTAACTCCCTCTAAACATTTGGTTCTTGTGTTGATTTTATCAGAATTATGGATTTACTCGTGTGAAAATTGGTTTTACAATTTCGGTAATCATAATTATGATCATAAATGGTTGTACCATTTTTCAGCATTCTAGTTTGTCGTTCTCAACAATTTTAACCCATTAATTTGAAAATAGTAATATTTTGGTTATCAATATTCTCGGTATGTTTTGGCTCTTTATACAAAACAATAATTGTAGTCCTTATAGAAATTGTATTTATTTTAATATCAAAGATCAACGGGATCTAACTGTACAAAAGTTCTGTCATATAGTAACTGCTAGTGTTTATGCATTTCTAAATTTATTATCTGACCAGCGTTGCACCAGATTATCTAATCCCATCGAAACTGTAATCGATCATATTTTGAATAAAATTCTTTCGGCTTTTTATAGACACAATATATTAATAATAATGGCATTCACAACATTTTCGACTTGTCAATCAGAAAAATGAAGAGGCCAGTCATATCTACCAAAAAAGTAGAAATATCAAAATCCCCCCCGTACTTTAACCCGAGAGTTAATACAAAATGTATTTTGACTCTAAAAATGAAAACCTTTCCTTGCGTTTTCTGTGGGTAGTTTGGTTTCGTACTGATAATCTCAAAACAAAAAGTTCGATCTACTCATCAGGTAGCTAGGACCAAACTACAAAAATACAATTCCAACTCCATACATTAAGTATGAGACAAGAACGTAGTTAACTTAGCGAATTATATATAAATTCACTAAATCAAAAAACACAAGGAAAACTTTTCATTTTCAACTTCTCTTTCTATTATTCGTGTTGTTTATGAACACACAGAAATGAAAAATGTTCCTTGTTTTTTTTGATTTAGTGAATTTATTTATAATTCGCTAAGTCAGCTACGTTCTTGCCTCATACTTAATGTATGGAGTTGGAATTGTATTTTGGTAGTTTGGTCGTAGCTACCTGATGAGTAGATCGAACTTTTTGTTTTGAGATTATCAGTACGAAACCAAACTACCCACAGAAAACGCAAGGAAAGGTTTTCATTTTTAGAGTCAAAATACATTTTGTATTAACTCTCGGGTTAAAGTACGGGGGGGATTTTGATATTTCTACTTTTTTGGTAGATATGACTGGCCTCTTCATTTTTCTGATTGATAAGTCGAAAATGTTGTGAATGCCATTATTATTAATATATTGTGTCTATAAAAAGCCGAAAGAATCTTATTGATTTAATACAGACAACTAAACTTCTCTTTCGATCATATTTTGGTTTCCGATCACTTCACAAATTGTCTTATAGAAGAATCAAGTGACATTAGATTTTTGAATAAAGTGTCTAATATTGATAATTTGTTCAAAAAATTTCAGCGGCTATTCAAAAGCACACCGTTTTAGTTACAAGCAGAGATGGGCGATTACACGTCGACTACTAATTTTTACGCGAATGCGTCGACAACCGTCGACAACCATCGACAACATCGACAACTCGTAGACAACGTCGACAACGTCGGCTATTCGTAGACAACGTCGACAACTTGTTTATGCCTGCAGTCGAAATATTTAGTAGCTGCTTCTTCTTCTATTTTTAGATAGATGTCACTAGCTGAATAGATATTTTAAATGTATTCCCAATATTTTTATTTTAAAAATTGAGGGTACAAATTTGAATTATGTCAAATTATTGATGTAATATATAAGTATTTTAGTAATTGTGCATAATTTACTCTATAAATTGTTGTATAGGATCGAATTAAAAATAACTATGATAGTCACTTAGTCAGTTTACGTACCAATGAGTAATTTACGTGATTTATTATCAAAATGTAACCTTTTTTTGATCCCTAGGTTATTTAGACAATGACTTATTTATTAACAGACAGCAATACGATCAGACCGGCTAAATAAATGAGAAAATTAATTATTTCGTAGGTTGTCGACGTTGTCTACGTTGTCGACGCCAAAAACGCAAAAAATTGCGAGGTAATCTACGTAATAGATTACGTGTCGACAACCGCGTAGATTCATATAACTCGCATCACCATCGTAATTACTGTAATTATAATATTTCGGTTCCCTTCAAAATGCATCATACTAATTCTCAAGAGTTAGCTAAAATTATCAATAGTCTCAAGAATTATATAGTGTTAGAATGCCTCAGTAGTTTTCTAGCGGCAAATAGTGTAATCAGCAATAATCAATTTGGGTTTATTGAAAATTCTAGTACTACAATGGCATTTATTTACCTTGTTACTACATGATTATATGTAATTTATATATTTAGTGTAGGATTACACTACCCTTCAACCTATAATGCTGTTTAATCTGGACCTACTAATTAGCTGGCGGCTTAATTATGCTTTGTCTCCAATCCCACTACATTTTATTCTATAAAAGGACTCCTATTAGCCTATTTTTATTTGTATCTAGGAAAGTGAGGCTTTACTTAAGCTCCGAAATGTTATGGATTATTTATTATGCGCATGTATGCTCTCGGTTAATTATTTACGCCCATTGCATGTAGCTAAATGCGACGAGAAGGGAATTAATTTTTTAACTGAGAAGCAACGCCCTTTTGCAAAACTTCAGCAAGCCGTTTATAAAATGAGACACATATTTATGCTTTATCCATAGAAGAATTACTAAAGAAGCATATTTTGTATGAGTCAAAGATACCTAAGAAAATAATTTCAAATATTTTAAATTCAGTTTTTGAAATTTTATGAGACGGAGATAATAATTTCTATTTGCCTCTTTTTATCATTCATGTTTTAAATATACAAAACGAAATGTTTGAAAAATAATTGAAATATTTACAATTCTACAAATACAAATACCAGAAGCCAAACCCCTTACAATTTTTGTTAATTTTCTATCATTTAGATTTTGCCTTTGTATGAGCAAAACCAAAATAAAACACAAAATATGAGTCGATTCAGCGTGTATGAATGACGAGACGACTACTCCGTTGACGAATATCGCGAATTTGATTTTTTTTTTGAAATATGTAGAATGAAGTGTTTTTAATTGTTGGCATTTTGCCTATAATCCTAAAGAATAATTTGGCAAAAAGTAACTACTCTAAAATTTAAACGAAAATTTAAATTCTGAAAAAATGAAGATTTAATAATCTTCCTTTTCCAGAATTGTGTGTTGAAATATTCTGCGAAATGGAGACTTTCATTCTAATTTTAGTATTAAATCTCCATTTTCCAGGTAATTTTAAATTTTCATTTTCAAGCGAAAATATTTTTATTAATTCCAGCGCGCGGCTCTTAATTGGCCCTATTCCAATAATCTATCTTTTTTTAGATTTAGGAATCACATTTCCATCGTATTTGTCGAATTTCATCATAATCGGTTAAAAAATAGCCAAGTTACAGGCTAATCTTCCATATTCAAAAACTTCTTCTAAAAATCATTTTACAGTCGCATTTCTGTTTTTAAAATAACCAAGTTCCATCAATTTCATCTGAAAATCATTCAATAATCCCATTTCCGTCTTAGGTCTCAAAAATCATAATAAATTAAGAAATAGCCAAGTTATAGGTCAATTGGCCCTATTCCAGAAGTATATCCAAAAATCATTGAAGAATTCCATTTAGATCATATATACCTGTCGAATTTTATCATAATTGGTAAAGAAATAGCCAAGTTACAAGCTTTTTAGGCATATTCTAAAACTTCACATAACAATCATTTAACAATCCTATTGCCACCGTACCTGTCAAAATGTATCATAATCCCAAAATAAATGGCCAAGTTACTGGGTAATTCCCCATAGTCCAAAAATGTATTCAAAAATCATTTAATAATTCCATTTACATCGTACCTGTCAAATTGATATAATAGCATTTTGGATTAAACGTGCATTTGCCTTTCAATTTGTTTTGTCATACGATATTTGCCAAAATATGCAAATTTGCCAAAGATATTTTGATGAAACGAAATTTTATCAAATATCGTTTGTTATTTCATACAAAGCCCGTGATAAAATTAATACACATCCCGGTTTGTAAGTGTTGGCGAGAAGTCGAGAAGTAATTTTGTAATCGTGTCAAACAAAGGTTACACAAGCGAAATGAAATACATTTGAATATAACAGGCAACATGCCAAAACCAACAAAAATGTCTAAGACAAATTAGCACCAGAATTACTGGAATCAGATGAGGCGATCTCTCGCTATAATGCAGTCAAGCCCTGTAGGTAAATTGGTATTTTGTAGATTTAATTTAATATGGAGATTAATTATTTTAATTTAAAATAAATTAACTACCACTGTTTCTTTACGCAAAAATTGACTTCAGAATTGCTCTTCAGAAAGGCAAAATTTCGTGTCAATTTTCTGAACATGCGGTGTAAGACGTTATCACGTCAATACCAATAATATAGAGTACATTTTTTTGATGGGATCTGTGCAAAGAGCGAACAAGACGCCTTGTATAAACATTTTTTTTGGTTTTGAACATGCATTTTCACACACACACACACACACCACTTCTGATCTGTTTAAGTTAATTTCGATATGCGGACTCTTTCTGTGCTTTTTTATCAAAACAAAAAATAATAAAATGAATGATCCGAATCCGATGGTTTGGCGAAATGTAAGAAATAAATGATCGTAATAAAGTCAGATTGATAATACACGTGTACGTATAAATGTAAATGCAAAATTATTAATGTAATTTATTTTCTATCACAGAACAGGTTATTCGCCTTTTTGTATTTTGATTATTTTACTGCTTATGTTTTTGTTGCATTTTTTTCTCCATCTAATAGAGTTTAAATGTAGGTACGTTTGCGATTCCGAATGTAATATTATAGTTTTTAGATGAATGGAGGAAAAATCAAAATGATAAACTAATTTATTAAACAAAAAAAAAATTGTAATAATTATTAATAAATATTCATTGTATTCGTATTGAATAACAAATAATGAATTTAAACGTACTTGATTATAAGCTAAATTTGATTTGCGCGCACTAAACACGTTTAACTATATATTCTTCCTTTTAAAGTTCTGTAGAAAAATTGGGAATAGTAATAGCGGCCAAGGGGATTATCCATCTTTCCTAAATCATCATTTTTTATAAAAATCCACTTTTGATAAAATCCATTGATGTTGAAATCCATTTATGATACAATCCACTGTTGTCAAAATCCTTCAGTATAATGTCACTAAACTGATGAGTATGACCGTACAAATAAAATAAATTTCGTATTTAAATTGTACATATTTAGTAAATATTTACATATTTCTTTATATTAAAATATACGAATAGTTCGAATTCATTTAGTTGTTTATTTTATTTTTATGGATGGAAAACTTTGACTTTAGGAGCTGAATATATTGTAAAAATGCATCAAAGAATCGAAAAAATGTTTGTAAATGGTACAAGCTCTTCACAGAAGGCCAATAAGATGTTAATGATGATGCCAGCCCTGGACGCCCCAGCACTTCAACAACCGATAAAAACGTTGAAGCAGTGAAGGAAATTGATATGGAGAATCGTTGAATCACTATTAGAGATCTCAATATATCGGTTGGCTCATGCCATGCAATTTTTTCGGATGTTTCGGGCATGAAACGTGTGGCCGCTACATCCGTAATTGTGCCTCAGTCACCGTATTCATCGGACTTGGCCCCCTGCGACTTTTTCTTGTTCTCAAAACTGAAAAGACCCATGGAAGGACGTAGTTTTGCAACGATTGAGGAGATAAAGACCGCATCGCATGAAGAGCTCAAGACCATACCAAAAAGCGCATATCAGAACAGATTCGAGGATTAAAGAAACACAGGCACATGTGGATTATATCTGAGGGGGATAACATTTAAGGGGACAAAATAGATATTGATGACTAAATAAATATTTTTCGACAAAAATAAAAGTCACATTTTTCTAACAAACCACGTATATGGGTAAGACAGGGCATTTAAAAAAATTTGGTTTTCATTGTAATTAATTATTAATGTTATTTCGCGAGCTCGATACATTAAGTGAAGAAAGTTATAAAGATTCAACATTAATTATGCAACTATTCTAGAGATAATCTTTATGGACATCGGATATGCAAGGCGACGGTGAAGGAGAACAGAAAGAACAAATTCAGGATGTTGAAGTTCAAGACGTGTCGTAATTCAACATCCTCTAAGTTAAGATATTAAGCTTAAGATAAAGTTAAGATACAAATAAGTGTATTGTTTTGTCAACAACATATTAATAACAGCAAGCAAAAGTGACTTTCATACATAAAAAAAAAAAGAAAAAAATTAAAAAGAAAAAAAAAATATTGTAAGCGATGTAAGCAACAAACTAATGTTATTTAATAGTTTTATTATAATATTATTATATATTTAATATAATTATTATATACCTACCTAATAATGTAATAATTTATATATTATTCGTAAGATACAATGATAAATGTCACACAGTAGTAAGTTGCCGTCGCTATTTTAACTTAAAATTTTTACTACAACAAACAGTTAATTATTTTTCGAGCTCTGCTATAGCATAGAGTAACACTGTATTAACTACACTTGAGGTAGTTTCGAGAAAATAGGAAATCAAATTTCACAATGTCACAATTAATTACCATATTTACACTTTTTAACGAAATAAACGACTACTTTATTTATTTTATATTATCTTTTAATTAAGATAAATACAGATAACATTTAGAACGTTTCTTTGGAGATATCAGGAGCTCAAAATTTAGTTACAATTTTGTAACTGAACTGAGAGGCCTAAAACTGAAGAACAACAAAATTGTATGTGGTACATACCAGATTGTTTTACAGTTTATTAATAATCCAGACTATTGGAGAAGATGCAACCTTGTTACGTTGAAAATAAATAGAATTAAAAAAAAACTAAGTTAGAAAATTGCTGGTAAAAATTATAATTTTATTAAATAATTCATAACATAACTTTAATAAACCTAAACCATTTACTTGGTACATACAAAAAAAAAAAATTAAGTTAATTAATTCGGTATAAAAATTATAGGAACTTAGTTATTCAGCTTATTTCATTTAGCTATCACATACTTCAACTTATGATCCTCATGGTAATATTTTGGGATTTGTTTTCGTTTTTTGTACTCGTGTAGTATTTTTTTTTTGGTAGTTGTTGTTGCTTTTCTGTTTAGCCTCTTTATTGGTTTCCGAACAGGATTTGCTTTAATGTTAGATTCACCATTAGATGAGCACTGCGTATGGGATTCCTTAACCACCCCAGATTGATTAAGATTTGCAAATGACTCTCCATTTAATTTTAAAATGACTTTATAATATTGTATGTCCGCTGGTGTCATATAGACGAACATTTTCTGTAGGTGTTTCCTTTTTATTTCCGACAATTCACCTACTTTTAGCATTATTTCTGGTTCAGTAGATTTTGTAGCGATCACTTTTTTACTTCTCTCTGTTCGTCTTATATTACTATCTATTAAGTTCGACTCATTATAATCTAACGAATATTGTATTTCGTACATCTGCTGGGAAAATCTCAGAATCCTTAATTTCGAAAATGGAACAGTGGAAAAATCAAACCACATTTTTGAATATAAGCTGTAGTCCTTGAAATCGCTACTAGCCATTTGCATTACAACTGGAGGATTTTTTCGATTAACCGTTTTCAATATTCGGATCAAACCCATTGGTGAGAAGTATTCGTTAACCGCAAGAACTTTCTCAATATCACTATGAATTTTGTCAACTTCCTGAATCGCCCCATGACCCGCTATTGAATATTTCATGCTTACTGAATTTAAATAAGGATGCTTCTTCAATACATTTAGAATTGCAGTTGCCATTATTGAATTTTTATTCTGCGGTACGCATGAATCACTCCAAGTAATCAAATCATGAATTTCTGGAAAATCTTCTAAGACTCTGTTCAAAATTTTAATAAACGCCGAAGCTATATCATTGTCGCTTCTCCCTGAGCTGTATTCAGTCCATATACAACAATATGTTTTTTTTTGAGTCGACAGGTAAGCCGTTAAATTGTAGATGTTCAATTTTGAGTAATAGAACATTGGACCTATTTCAGCTCTTGGACAATTTAAAACGTTTTGTAAATCGAAATATAAGATAGGGAATGACCCTTCTTTGTCCATGGTTTTTTGTTCTCGCATTTCACTTTTTAATTTTAGGTGTTTTTCTTTTTCCAAAGCAAGTTCAACTGTCAACATACCTTGTTCTTCGGCAGCTTTATGCTTCTCACACATACCGCATCTATCTGATTTAGGTCTATGAAAGGCAATATTGAATTTTGTGCAAAATATATGTCGGTAGTAACTTTCTTTTACCGGATTGTTTGCCTGGTCCTTGTAGAGCTCGTACATTTTGCTGATATTTAAATTTGGTTCCAAATATTCGCGTGTATTTTTGGCTCTACAATAATGTGATTCAACACGAGGGAAAGAACTGATGTGTTGCATGACGATTTTGATTCGTTCATCCGATATTTTATTAGTACTTGTTCGCCCTAGCATGTTTTGATGTGCAGCCCCGGTGCTGTCGCATTTGTTTTTATGTGCGGTATAGATAGGTGACTGCGAGATATCATACGTTCCAAGATAAAATTGTTTGCATACTGTTTGACGGATACCCGCTACGTCTATAAAATATGAAAAACTAAAATTTCGGCGAGATGACCCTTTTTTGGTTTTTCTTGCTGTTAAATGGCACTCTGTGGTCTTTAATATAAAATCATGTTTACGTTGGATATCCAAGGCGTAAAATACAATAAATTGGTCCTGCCGCTCTACCTTCATCACCTTCTTTTCACAACAGTAAGCGCATTCTTTCAAGCAATTTTTCTTATTTTGTAGAGCTTTCTTGGGTACAACTTTACCACGTACACTTAAATACTCCTCACCTGCTTGGCACAGAGATTTTCTAATGGAACTCTTCCATAACGAAGGATTTCGAACCCTTTTACGAGACTTAACTGCTTTAGGTGATGGTTCTGTATTATCATGCGCTAATTCTCGCAGTTCAGTTGGTAAGACTATAATATCTTCTAGAACCTCTCGATCACATTGCTGTTTTAAATGTTCGTCTTCATAAACATTAATTATTTCGACATTCGCACGTACCTAATCATTCATATAATTTATTTACTTATTAAATTACTAAAGCCGCATTAATTTTGGTAATAAAAATACATACCACCTGAAACGTTAATGTTTCGTCCAAAATAAGTTCTTCACCCAAGATGATCTCGTTGTTTTCGTTTGTGTAAACGAGTTGCTCGTGAAGTTCAATCAATTCAGACATATTCAATTTTGAAACTAATTTTTCACAAATGATGTTATATCCTTTTCATTTAAACTCTCCTCTCAACTTAATTATATTGCTGGTATATTTTGGATAAAATATACATAACGAAGCTTCCCGCGGATGATGTTATTTTATCGTTAACACTATATCACAATTAAATAAACACTGAACGGTAAGTTTAACAATATATTAGGCATAAAATAAAAATATATATTATAAATAAAATATAGTTTTTAATATAAATAATAATACCTTACCTGTAGAAATTAAATAAACACTAAACTATCCGGGTTGTAACTTAAATCGTTATAATCTACTTTGTTGTGGTAAATCAAATATTTAGGGAATTACCGAAATGTACCTACCAAAAATCAACAGCACAATAGTTCTATCTCCTACAAACGTTTTGATTTTAAAGAATAACCAAGTTTTATCTACCAAAACAAAAAATTACACAGTTCTAAGTACCTAAAATGAATTTTTTGGGGAATAGCACGCTTCTAAGTGGTACATACACGTTTTTTTACGAAAAGTTTAAAAAGAATCAACAAAAAATGTGTTACTTACAGCTATTTGTTTTTGGCTACCTCGGAAACGAAAAGAGATAGACATAAACTGTTAGTGGGAATCGAAAGAGCTCAACTTGTTTAGTACTATTTCATATCTAAGTCAATTTCGCAAAAATCGTTAGTTACTACTGTGTTACTCTAACGTCGCGATTTTGTAAAAGTATAAGTATAAAAAAACATTTTGTAGTCATAAAGATTAGGAAATTATATTTTCAAATTGCTGTACAAACAGCTCCGTATGCGACAACAGTTATGACAGTGTGGGACTACCAGAAGCAGCCAGAAGAATGGTGTAAATTCATCTTTAGCTAAAAACACATCGTTTTTGTTATTTTTGTAAGAAACCATCAAAAAGCCATCGAATCCATCGTTTTTGTTATTTTTTACAAGCGGCTTGTAAAAAATAACAAAAACGATGGATTCGATGGCTTTTTGATGGATTTTGATAAAATGGATTTCATCAATAATGGATTTTATCATAAATGGATTTTGAAAAAGAAGGATTTTGTCAAAAGATGATTATGTCCAAAATGGATTTTGTCAAGATGGATTTTGTCAAAGAGGATTGTTATGTAATAGATTTCGTGGGTAATCCGCGGCCAAGCCCCGGAGGTCCCGGGTTCGATTCCCGGCGGGTGATGAAAAAATCACGGCTGGTTTAAGAGTAGGATCAATGAATTAATCACTCATTATCCGTTAAAAAAATGATTGCGAAACTTCAATATGAAGCGGCCAAATCCCTCTATGGGATGTAGCGCCAGCGAAAAAAAAAAAAAAAAAAAAAAATAGCGGCCAAGTATTCTAGACTAAATAAAACCATCACATTTTCTGTAAATGATTACTCAAGTTCTTGTACCTATCATGAAAATGAGTGCGAGTATTTTTCTTTTATTTGTGAAGGTCGTTAATGTGACCTAATTTCTTCTTCATGATATTAGCAATATTAATTGTTTTCAATATTTTCTGGAATTTTCTCAATCAACGTAGTAAATGATTCAGATGACAATGTTACACTGTGAGATAAACCAATTCCCCGACATTAAGACTAACCAATTTCAGCTAGATAAGAATAATGAGCGAAGTTTGAACTTACGAGTATATCAGTGTATTTATGAAAAAAAATATTAGTTACGTGATATATGTATTTGTATATATATTTATGTAATTCTCTTAGACGAAAAAAATGTACATACTATGTAAATGAAAAAGATTTACATCAGTTTTGCGTATTCTTTGATTCAAACTTTTTTAAAAAATTGTTTTTTTATGTAAATCAATATGATAAAAAGAGATTTTTTGCTAAATTTTCCCACACCTTTCAAATTATTAAAATTCAGATTTTTGAATTTCTGTAGAAAAACTTGTCCAATACTTAACACTAGCATTAGTAAATGTCAATTATAATTACAATATAACAAGCGAAATACCAGTTATTCAATCCCAATTTGGAAACCGTAGAATTCACTGAAAAGTGAGCCGATCACCCGACTGCTGGTCGGGTGTCCCAGTAGTCATGTGGCCCTCTTACTTATCAGTGAATTCGATGATTTCCAAATTGGGATTGAATAACTAGTAGAATATATAGTGCAATTGTTTTAAGTTGTCAAATAACAGCAAAATGCTTTAGCTGCTGTAAAATGCAAAAGAATTCAAGAAAGGAAAAATTTTCAATTTCAGATCATGTATAAGTGGAAAATGACATAAGTTAAAAATTTAAATGAAATGCAACAATATTGGTTAATTGTTTTAAATGAACATCAAGATCATATATGAGTGTCAAATTTATTAATTTTTATTTCAGAAATTGTTATATTTTTCAATTACTTAAAGTTTTAACCTTTTTGAAGCTATGCTAATTTATTTTACTTTCTTTTACGTAAGTAAAATAAAGTATAGTAATCATGAAAATTTTCGACCTTGAGATTATTGAAGATTTATCTGTTTTGAGGTCCCCTGAGTCCGAAAAAGTGGGTTTCGAAATGATGTCTGTCTGTCCGTCTGTCTGTCCGTCTGTCCGTCTGTCCGTCTGTCAGTCTGTGTCCTCTCTACAGCCCAGATGGCTTAACCAATCGAACTGAAACTTCAGATTTAAGCTTTTTGGATAAATTGGGAGGTCCCAGTGAATTTTACTTCAAATCGGTCCACCGGAAGTGGCCACTCCCTTGGGCCAGAAAATTTGTTTTGCAAATATCTTAAAAAGTATAAGGTTTACAAAAAATTACTAATACAAAATGTTTCCAAAAATCAAAAAAAAAAAAAATAAACAAATTAAAAATTAAAAAAAAAATTTAAAAAATATTTAAAAATTTTATAAAAAAAAAATTAAATATTGTTTTGCCAACACATAAATATATGTGTATATATAGCCTAATTATGCTAATTATAATTAATTTGCACACTACAGTGACATACTTCCGGTTTTTAATGCAAATATTACATACATAATTGAATGTGGATCATTTTTTCATGTTTCTTAACTTTTTTAACGACTTATTAGGGTTTGTAATACTTAAGTATATATATCGTTTTATAATTGCAAAAATATTTCGCAAATCCTGCCCCCCCCACACTTTTTTACAGGGAGTTACAGCAGTTCTTGCATTTGTCATTTTAATTATTGTGTGTATTAGCCCAATTATGCTAATTATAATTAATTTGCACACTTCAGTGACGTACTGTATGTTATAAAAATATTTAGCCTACATGTATGTTAAATTGCCAAATCGGTCAACCGGAAGTGGCCACTCTCTTGAGCCCGAAAATGTGTTTTGCACATATTTTAAAAAGTATAAGATTTACAAAAAATCACTAATACAAATTCCAAAATATTAAAAGAAAAAATTTAAATTCATAAATATCACCTTTTATTTCTTTTACGTGTGTACTAATGAGTTCAAAAAATTGAGTTTTGAAGTGGTGTCTGTTGGTATATATGTATGTCTGTCAATTTGTAGTCCAAATGGTTTAAGCAATCAAACTGCAACTTCATGTTTAAACTTTTTACATAAATTTTGGGGTCCCAGCTCCCAGCTCCCAGATTCCGTAAAACAGAAAATTTATTTTGCAAATATTTCAAAAATATACAATTTACAGAAAACATGAAATAATAAAAACAATCTTAATTAAGTTTGCGGGAAATTTGAATTATAAAAGTTTTTCAAAATTCGCTGTTCGTAAAAGAAAGTCGTGTGTTGGCCACACCTCCATTTTTTACTTTCTTTTACGTAAGTAAAATAAAGTATAGTAATCATGAAAATTTTCGACCTTGACATTATTGAAGATTTATCTGTTTTGGGGTCCCCTGAGTCCGAAAAAGTGAGTTTCGAAATGATGTCTGTCTGTCAGTCTGTCTGTCCGTCTGTCCGTCTGTACGTCTGTCCGTCTGTCAGTCTGTGTCCACTCTACAGCCCAGATGGCTTAACCAATCCAGCTGAAACTTCAGATTTAAGCTTTTTTGATAAATTGGGAGGTCCCAGTGAATTTTGCTCCAAATCGGTCAACCGGAAGTAGCCACTCCCGTGGGGCAGAAAATTTGTTTTGCAAACATCTGAAAAAGTATAAGGTTTACAAAAAACTACTAAAACAAAATGTTTCCAAAAACTAAAAGTAAAAAAAAAATAAAAAAAATAAAAATTAAAAATTAAAAAAAAAAATTTAAAAATTAAAAAAAAAAAAATTAAAAAAAACAAAAAATTTAAAAATTTTATAAAAAAAATAAAATTAATGTGTGGCCAACACATTTCTTCTACGAACAGGGAATTTTGAGACACCAATTACGCAAACTTCTTACAAATTTATTATTTTTTATTACTTTCTTTTACATAAGTAAAGCTTAAATCTAAAGTTTTTGTTAGATTGGTTAAGCCATCATCTGGGCTATAGAGAAGACACAGACAAACAGACGAGCAGACAAACGGACAGACTGACAGACAGACATCATTTCGAAACCCACTTTTTCGGACTCAAGGGACCTCAAAACAGATATATCTTCATTAATCTTTTACATAATATTTCCGGTTCGAGGTCCCAGATTCCGTAAAACAGAAAATTTATTTTACAAATATTTCAAAAATATACAATTTACAGAAAACATGAAAAAATAAAAACAATCTTAATAAAGTTTGCAAGAAATTTGCATTATAAAAGTTTCTTAAAATTCGCTGTTCGTAAAAGAAAGTCGTGTGTTGGCCACACCTCCATTTTTAGTCTTTGGATTTGCTTGTTGTCGGTTTGTTATAGACCATGTGGATTTTTTTCTTATTAATACCAGAATAAAAAATTAATTAATATTTGTATATGGTCATAACAAGGCCCATCTTCTTTTAAAGGCTTTATGCCTCGCTCGGGAAAATCTCCTTCAATTACCGCTAAGCATGTTTCAGTTGTTTTAAAACAAATATTTGGTAAATGGCAATCTTTTTTCAATATTTGCTCAAAAACTAAAAGACATGTGTATGCTACTTCGAAATGTCGGTGCTTTTAATGATCCAAAATTGTTGATTTTTTCAAATTTTTTCAAATATGAAAGAATCAGCTATTGCAGGAATTTCTTCGTTTTCTTTTAATAGCCTATACTGGCTTTACACCGTAGATAGTATAATAGCAAAATAGTATAATACTATTTTACTATTTACCGTAGTCGGGTTTACACCGCATAAAATATTCATAAAAAACAGAAAATTATAACAAAATAATGAAAAAGAATAATTTCAAAATACACTAATACGTTTCTAGACTAATTTATCAATAATCCACTGTCCAAATTTTCCTTCTACAATAAAATATAATAGGTATTAAAATTTGATAGCTATCAAATCAAAATATTATATGTATTTTATTTTTTCTATATTATATTTATTTCTTCAATACCCAAATTATTTGAACTGGTAGTATGCAACTCACATATTTAAAAAAAAAAATCAAATTCGCGATATTCGTCAACGGAGTAGTCGTCTCGTCATTCATACACGCTGAATTGACTCATATTTTATGTTTTATTTTGGTTTTGCTCATACAAAGGCAAAATCTAAATGATAGAAAATTAACAAAAATTGTAAGGGGTGTGGCTTCTGGTATTTGTATTTGTAGAATTGTAGATATTTCAATTATTTTTCAAACATTTCGTTTTGTATATTTAAAACATGAATGATAAAAAGAGGCAAATAGAAATTATTATCTCCGTCTCATAAAATTTCAAAAACTGAATTTAAAATATTTAAAATTATTTTCTTAGGTATCTTTGATTCATACAAAATATGCTTCTTTAGTAATTCTTCTATGCTTTATCCCCAAATCGTCTTTGATAGTAACATTCTTATAGTCATCCGACTAAAACTGATGAGATTGATATCATTAGATAATGATGTGGATACATTGCGAATTCTGTGGTTTGTACTAACCAATGCAGATATCTGTGACTTAATTTGCGTCTCAAAATTTGTCATTGTTTTCTCGAAATTCAAACTTTGTTGCGTCATGGCCGGGTTTGAGTTTTTTGTAGTTGTGGCATGGTCCCAACAATATTATCTGCCCATATAAGCATGGTTTTCTATCACCTAACGGAAAGCAATGTAAGACAATTGACTGCTTTGTATCCGTTTATATTTTGAGTTCCGGTGTAATTGGGTTGCAGTTAGAGTGAACTTAACCTCCACACCATTCTCTGGCACGTAAGTATTTTAATTTTCTTGAGTATGACATGTCACGCTGTTATCTACTGTTTTTTGATAAAACAGGTAATCAGTATTAAACAATTTTATTATAACAATATTTTAGTGATTTGAATTGAAATGTGTTCATTTCATTTCAAACATAGTAATCAATGCGTCTGTTATATTTCAAAATCACACCTTGTAACAACTAGTTACAAAATCGATACATAAAACACGAATCAATTGTAAAAAACATTGGATTCTAGACAAATAAAACATAAAACAAAAAGTAGAGTGTGGGGAAAATGTGTACAACTGAATAATAATAATTCATTTTCCAATTAATAAAATATGGAAATGCTATATGTGAACGCAAAACAAAAAACAAAAAAAAAATTTTCTCTCGTGTATATGTAGGTACCTCTACAAAAAAAAAAAGAATATTGTTTATGTTTCCATCAATCAAAATAGTGTTATTTACATATTGAAGTATGAGGGTAAATCGAAAAAATAAAGTTTGCATGCATTTTTTTATTTCATTTTTGGTCGAAAAATTTCCCGCCAGTATACTACAAATAAAACAAATGATTGTAAAAGTACATCACTGAAACCGGATAATTTGATGGAATCATATAAACGGTGAAAAATCATTCAATGAAGCGTTTAACGTAATTGAATTAAAGCGTACCTATTACAAAGCGAATCAACATATTTTTCGTCTGGCAAAAGCAAACTGTGAAACTCAATTGGGACACAAACAAATATATTTTATATCGTGTTTTTTATCTTAGTCCGCATTTTATTTTGTTGCTGTTGTATTTTTAATAATTTATTTAACAAAAAAAAAAATATTTATTTTTCAAATAAACAAAATAATTATAAATAAATAGAGGACAGGAAAATATTATTGAAGAAAAATTATGATTGGAATAAATTAGTTTTTCATTCCAACAAACGTCTGAGTGAGTGATGATAAAAAATCGTTGATAAAAATATTTATAAAACTACTGCAATAATAATTTTTTTTATTATGTATCTATATGTATACAATATATACATACTTATGCGCTTGACTATATTTACATAAGTTATAAGGAGTTTTTTGTTGATTTGATTCAATCTATACAGATTTTGAGTCGTCAACACAATGTCCTCGTTTCTGTATTTAATTTAAAAATAAATAAATAAATGATGCGGTTGAATCAGCTGACCGATAAAATGACAATGGCAAATATTGACACATTATAGCATGTGCAGCACAATATTACAATATATATTAGAACTGTCATATGTATGTTAGATTCTGACTGTATAAATCATTGTATAATGGTCCCTATCATGTGTGAATATTTAGAGCCATAAAGTCATCTTATTTCATATCTTTTTCACCATCTATTTATATTGTTACAATTATTTTAAACACACAGACACACACAAATCACCAATAACATTACTTTAACAAGTGATATGGTTTTTTTAGTGGATATTAAACGAATTTTATTGATAAAAATCTAACATGGTCGATCAAATAGATGAACCGCCATATGTATGGCTACAAAAATATACACAAAATAAAAAACACGCAAGTCAATGGAATTAGGGATACATAAAGTGATCTAAAACGAACCAAATAAAAAATAAAAAAAAACTCGAAACGAAAACCTTACGAAAGATTAGCAATAAAAAATCATTCCCAAAGGCTATAACGAAATAAAGAAATTCTGTAACTGTATAAAAACGAAATAAAATGAAACGACGTTGTCATATAAATTCAGCATCCTGAATTAACAAAAAAAAACTCTATATAATAATACATTATAATAAAACAAAACAAAGAAAATCGACATAGGAGCAAGAAGGAATTTACGTATACTCACATACATGAATCTTACCCTTCAGGGGAATAAACCACTTCAATTTCATTTTTTTTTTTTTGTTTGTTACTGTTGAACGCCATGGAAAACAATAAAGGATAGGAAAAAAAGTCATCGTTATTAAATGTATCCCTATTAAAAATGGATATAAAATTCCCATTTGATGTTTATGTCCCTAAAACAAAATATGTTATGTACTTTTTTTTTTGACTTCTTTTGGTTGGTTTCTTGCTCCTTTATACATAATTTATATGTAATTAAAGCATTTGTGAAAATTATGCATTTAAATAGCGGCCAAGGTTTGCCCTTGTTGTTTGAAACATATATTATATGGAATGAGAAACTATATCAAAGAGGCGCTTCCGGTATTGTAAACTTGTTGCAAATACATATAACAAAAAAATGTCATACACATATTTTTCAGAGCTTTAAAGTCAAGAAAATCGAAAATTTACAACCAGTAAATTATCTTAAATAACACTTTAGTAATTCGTTTTTGAACTGTATAATTTTTGGTAAAAGGCGATTTTAAAACCATAGCGATATTTTGTTGATGCTGCACCATCCAGCGAAATTATTAGTATCAATTTGAAATGATAAGGTATCAGAAATGTCCTTAATAGTTTTATAAATTCTTAAATCGTCCGCATACATAAAAACTTCTGAGTTAGACAGGCAACCAATCACCAGGTACTTGGGGTACTCCAGACGATACTAAAAACTTTCTGGAAATGAAGTTGTTGATTTTAACATACTGCTTTCTACCAATTCAAATATATGATCGTATCCATTGCACTGGTATTTGATTTCAATCTATTTGATAGAGTTTAATTATTAACAAATCGTGGTGTACCTTATCAAAAACCTTACTAAAATCTGTATACAATACATCCGTTTGGAAACCTAACTCAAACACCTCTCGCATTGACTAGACTTTCAAATAGTTTCCGGATGCTTGAAAGTAAAGAAATTCCACGATAATTTCGAACATCACTATACGTGAACCAGATTTAAACATTGGAATAATCGATAATAATTTCCATACCTTGGGGACCGAAGACTAAGATTAAAAATTTTTGCAAACGGAACCGCAAGGACATCAGCGCAACTCACCATGAAACAAGGAGGAATACCGTCGGGGCCGGCCCCTTTTTACAATCTAGCTGATTTAAAATTGTTAAATCCTCCTGATATGTTAAAGTTTAGTTCGAGTTAATACTTGTCTTATCACAACTAACCGAAGAGGAATTTGTGTTATTTTTAGTATACACTCCTTCAAAAAATTCAGCAAATAGATTACATGTCGCTATTGCTTATCATTTTAAACTATAACATTGAGAGTCATTTGAACTGAATATCCACTAGATTTCTTTTTGTACTCCATATAAAACCAGAAGAGCCTAGGGTATATGCATGACATAGCAATTGTATAAAAACTTGTTCAATATATTAAATTCCGTTTGTAGATTGCTATATAACCGATAGTTTAAATCAGATGGATTCAATTTTATGCAATTTATTCTTTCAATTTTTCAAATTAATTGTGAGTGATCTATTCTACCACGGTTTAGATTTAATTTTCCCGGTCGATTTACGTGGAATGAATTGATCAAATGCGATTTAAGATACGATAAAAATTATCTGCACAACAATCGAGATTGTTTGGTAACAGTAAATTGTCCTAGCCCACATCATCAAGAAAGTTCCTCATGGTAACATAATCTGCATTTCTAAAATCTAAATAAGAATACATTAAACTATAAAAAGTATTAAATTAAAAGCTAACTACCTACCCAAAGTTTTGTATGCAATTTGTACAGCCCTACGGTTTAATAAATTCGATTTAGTGAATTTCAGAGATTAGTCGTAGTTAGGTTTACGATATTTATGGTTGATATTAAGTTTAGTGACTAAAACAATGTAAAGGGAGCGCATTAGTTTAACAAATACATATTTAAAAATATTAAAGCGAAGCAGTTTAAAAGCAAACACCCATATTTCTCTTGAAAATAAATAAAATATTTCAAATTAGGTATCTCGAAAATATTGAATAATGTTGATAGTTTTGCAGAAAATCTACATTAATCTACAGTAATTAGGTTCGGTCACATATGACACAACTCAACGTCAAAATTCGAGAAACTCGAATAACCTTGAATTAACCATATTATTAACGTTATACATTTCAGCTAAGCTAAGCCAAGCGATGTGGGCTAAATTCTTTTCTCAAGGTTGTAAACACAAAATTTGAATGAGAAGAAATAAAATCAACAATGTATTTGTGTATTAGCGTAGTTACCAGCTAAAAAATGCGAAGGGGCGCTTGGCGAGGTAACTAAACTAACGAAAACTGTATTTCTCGATTAGCTTAGCTAAAAAGTGCAACGGGCCGTACTATTACCAATAAAAATAGCATACCATCAAATTAGGCGGACTAACCTTCCTTCGTGAAGTTTCACATTTCAGATCTGTTATTGAAAAACAATCAGCATTTAACAAAAAAAAAAAATCGTCTGCACGATGATGAAGTAATTAATTTGGCGAATTAATTACCATTCATTTCTGAAAAAATTACCCAATATGTACAAATATTTAAAAATACGTTTTACAACAGAATTTTCGAAACAGATGCTTGATTTTTTGAGAAATGCTACAATGAGTTATCGAGAATGTAGTCCATGGAACTGTTTGATTATTCGCACTGTGCGGTTTAGTGTTTACTCTTTTCCTTGTCTATTTTTAATAAGATAAATTCTTAAATTATATTGAGCCAATACTAGAAACAAATCTAATAAGGATTTTGTATGTCCAGTTAGGCAATGCGCCTTATTAGACCCATATCATGGGGATTAAACCTTTTCTTTAATATTTCTGAATTGGCTCCATATAATTTATTGTGAAGGGTTTTCCAATAAGGACTTGGCAACTTTTTTTTTAAATTAATGGCAAACCATTAGAGATATTTCAAAAACTTTATTATCGGTTTGAAGTAGAATCAAAACATTTATGAATGGAACTCTACTTCGTTCATATGATCACCGCGGGCCCGTTTGCAGCGTTCGATTTGTTGGACCCAATTTGCGATGACTCGGCCACACATTTCGGCCGAAACGGCCGCTTTTTCGCGTTCAATGCTGGCTCTGAGATGTACAAGTGCAAGTGCAAGTGCAAGTGCAAGTGCAACTGCAACTGCAAGTGCAAGTGCAAGTGTAACTGCAACTGCAACTGCAACTGCAACTGCAAGTGCTAGTGCAAGTGCAAGTGTGTGTGTGTGCAAGTGCAAGTGCAAGTGCAAGTGCAAGTGCAAGTGCAAGTGCAACTTCAACTGCAACTCCAACTGCAACTGCAACTGCAACTGCAAGTGCAAGTGCAAGTGTAACTGCAACTGCAACTGCAACTGCAACTGCAACTGCAAGTGCTAACTGCAAATTTAATAATTGTCCTATGCACTGTTGTGCGCTTGTCATTGCATTGGTCCAATTAAATTCAAATTATACTTGCTATAATTTGGGCCTTATATTAATTAATTAATTAATTTATAAATTTAAGAAAACAAATTACAATATTTTGACAGACAAAAACATTAACAAATTTTGACAGCATTGTTTTGATCGTAATTTTGTTAATACCAACGTAAAAATATTGAATTAAATCTAAACTTAAGTAGTACATATACATACTATAAAATATTCAACAGGCTTATTAAAAATACTGGTTTGAGTATAGAATAAGCTTTTGTAAATGTATTGTAAAAGAATTTATTTCTCCATTTTCCATGTCGGCAGTTGAACAATTTAAACAACCATCAACCAATCATTTACTGCCAGCAAAATATAATTGGAAATGGGGAAATTTTGCGATTGTCAAAAGTTTCATGTAAAATGGGAAAAATTTCTTATTAGTTAAACAGAATTATATAGTCAGTCTAAGCAACAACAGAGAACAATTCGGTGAACAATTATTAAATGTAATTAAATATGTTGTAAATAAAATTCATATTTTGTAACTTAAATATACGGATTAATTTATACATCAAAAATTGTGTTAATTAATAAGTGGAACCGCTGTGACGAAAGAAAAGTTTCTAGTGTTAAGGAATCCATTGAACACGACGGAAACTAGTCTGCTCAATAAATTATTCAATTTTATTCAATCATCTTCTAGGTTGTTAAGATTTTTCCATAACATTAATTTTTAAACATACCTAAAACCTTTTTATTAACTAGTGGAAAGGTGGATAATCTGAAGTATAAAATTTCTCATTGAAAATTATATTTTAGTCGAAAAAAAAATATTCAAAAAATTCGGTTACCTAATCAAACAGGAAAAAACAAAGATGAGAATATGATTGAACGCACTTATGATCGGATTGCAATTACTGATTACTTTTGGACTATAACATTGTTATTATATAACTCGCTAAGTCATTAAGTGCATATAGTATTTATTCTTAGTGTTACATAAATCAGCGAGAGGGGTAAGAATTTCGCGTCATCGAGAATGACATCAAAATATCATTATTACTACGTAATGCAATCGTTTTTGAATGATGTAATTTTTGCTGCAATATTTTGATGTTGTAGTGTATGTACCACCCTTTATTTTATTAATTATTACATTGTAATACATAGGTACCAAATTAATTATAGAAACATAAAAAAAAACATATTTGGCAAGTAAGCATTCCGTGCGTTGTGGAAAAGTAATAAGAGCACATAGGGCAATAAACTTAAGTAAATTTAAATAAAATAAAATAAAATATGATGACTAAAAAAAAAGTGAAACGCGTCAAAATTTTTGTAAGACGCGTGGATAAAATTTTGTATTCATTAAGTATAAGTTAGCCAAGAAATAAAGAACTGTTAGAGAATAAATAACTGCCTTTTCTTAAATTATGTGAAATTTTAGCAGAGTGAAAAAGAATATTACATGGCGACCGTGACAAGTGATCGTGTATAATATAATAAAAAAAACAGCGAGCGAGTTCACCCTCAACTCGCAAAATAGTTATGTGAAAACTTGTTTGAATAAATATCTATTAAATCATTTCAAGCCATTTCGATAAGGCTCAGAAACCCCTTCATAAAGACAGATGTGTTCGTTTCGTATTTAAACTAAGTTACATTTTTGGTTGAAAAAGTCAAGTTATTCTACTATTTTGAATTTGGAGGACGAACCTTACTAACATTAATTGAGCTTGAGCAAAGACAGTTTTGTTAAGTTAATCACCTAAATCTGCCATGTACGCTTTAAAATATACCATTACTCATACGCAGCAATCTTGTTCAAGATTGCATAGTAATAAATGGTCACGGCAAACTCGCTGAACAATGAAAAATCGCATTGCTTTATCACTGATCAGTTTAAAATAAATTAAATAGAGCGGTTCTATTTGGGTGCACTGTTGGTCGTAAAATCATTGCAATTGAAGAGACAGTAGCGCGAAACCCCCATAACCAACGTCACGAACAGCATGAGCAATACTAATAAGAACATATTACTAAGATGTTACTAATAAGAACCGATTAAACAATTTTAAAATTATTATTTTATTATGCATCAATGTGTATGTACAATTTTCACAGCTAGCTATTTCCATTAAATTTTTTTACACTACACAAGCATAATTTATGGCCCTTTTGCTCGTATGTAATTTTCATTTTCAAAAACACTTGCTGCTGCGGGCATATATAGCAGATATTTTCACAAGAAAATTAATTAAAGTAGGCGATTTTTTTTTTGTATTCGGCTCACGATGTTTTTAAAATGCCGGATGATGTTGTATATTGCATGTGTATGCGTAGATTTTGCATTGATTTTATTTATTTTTTGTTCTTATCGATATTCACACATACTTGCAATATTTTTTGTTCGGCACTTTTATTTCCGTAACCCGAGTTCTATACAATTTTTTACTTACTCCTGCCGCTAAAGATGTTTTCACATCAAAAAGTAGTATTCGATATAATAAGAAAAAGAAAAAAAAGTTATTTTGTGATTTAAAACTACACATAATTATGTAAGCCACACATATGTACAAGTAAAATAAAACTAGTGGCACATAAAAAAGGGTGATTGTGAAATTAAAAAATTAAAAACGCAAAAATAAGACAAAATATGTTCGAATGAAAAATTTTGAAACAGTAAAAAATAAATAAAAATCATAATAAAGTTAAAAAATAAAGTTATAGTTTAAAAAAAAAACAATTAAGAAATATAGCCGAAATGAGAAGCGGAGAAAGTAAAGAACCCGTAATAAAAGAAAATATTATACTGGACAACAACAACAACAACAACAGTAATGAAGACAACCAAACAAAAACGACAACGGATATGGCAGCAATAGCACTTGCCGTATATTTAATCGGTGAGTTAGTCAAGTATATATAAAAGACACCTCACTAAGGTAGAAAAATTAGCCAGAAGAACGGCAGAAACAGTATAAAAATTAATTAAAATTAGATATTTTGAAAAAAAAAAAGGTAATGATAATTTATCAGATAGATGATATTAGATATTACAAATTTTTTTATGGATGCAAAAATTGAGAGTTATAATAAATATAATTAAGGCTAGGAAAGAAAGTTTTTCTAAGAATACAAAAAGAACTTTCACAGATAAATTTATATTAAACAGCGTAACAATAAAAAAAAAATCGATCAATAATAATAAAATCAAATAAATCAAATATGCTCCTTCCAAATAAATGGAAGAGCTAAAAGGCCTAATAAAATTGTTGAAAACAAGAACGGATAGCTTCACAAAGAATCCGAATAGATAATTTAGTGACAATTTTATATTAAATAGCGTGACCATATTACAGGACACGTACAATAGTTACTTAAGATTAATTAATAGATTAGATAAGGGCAAAAGTGAAGTGAAAATATTTAGTGAAGCCTACATAAAAATTTACCAAACCCTTAGGGACATATTACAAACAAGACAGACGCAAATATTGACAGAAAGTAAGGACGAAGGTAAAAGGACAGAAAGTAAGGACGAATCAAAGTCTTGATTTCGAATCCGAAGATTTAACTCAGACACAAAACAAAATGGCCAACTTTGATCTATACCAATCAATGAAGATTATACCGGAATTCAAAGGAAAATTCATTGAAATAGATCACTTTCTAAGTATTACAGAATTGGTATCAGAATCTCTAGCAAATGACGAAGAGAAAACGAAACTAATAAAATTTATATGGTCAATTAAAATTGAACCAAATGCTAAAATCCGATTAAATAGCCAGGCAACTCCCAAAAACTTCATCGAATTAAAAAAGCTACTTGCAGATAGTTATCCAAACAAGGATACGGTGCAAACGCTTCATAGTCAACTTCATCGAGTCACTCAAAATGGGTTTACGCTAGAAGAATACATGACCAAAATCGAAACAATAATTTTGAAATTGAATAGATTAAATAAAGAAACGATAGTAGATGGTGATGCTGACACAATTGTAAAATTGAATGAGCAACTAGCGCTTAATGTGTTCAAAGAAGGTCTTATAGAACCCCTAAAATCATTTGTGGTGGCTGCTAGGCCAACAACCTTCGTGGATGCGACGAATCTTGCAAAGGAAATGGAGGCAGCTAACCGAACCACTTTATCAAAACATGCCAGTTACATTAATACAGACAATAACAAGAATAAAAATTATACTAACTATCAGCATTTTCAAAAAGACGGACAATATATTAATCAAAGATCGAATTATAGGAATAATCTACACTTCCAGAATAATAGACACTTTAGGTTCCATAGACCGAGCAATTACCAGAGTACAAGTGGATCCAACAATTATAACTATAATAGTGCTAATCACTCTAGTTATAATTTCCCACGACCAAACGACGCTAGTTACAGAAACAATTATCAGGGTCAACAGTATTCTCCACGACCAAACGAAGCTAGTTATAGACAGAACTATCAGGGCCAACGATATAGAGATACCACAAGAAATAATTACCAAAGCCGGTGGTATATCAATAACCAGGCTAATACGCGCCAACAGAACAGTAGGGTAAATTATATAGTGAATAATGATTCAAAAAATGAGTTAACCTCTCCACAAGGGAGAGAAGACGACCAACAGGAACTGGCACAGGAATTCCAGAACCTACAAATGTAAAATATAAAAATGTAAAAATATTTCAAATCTCATCTCATCTAAACAACTATATTGAAGTATACACTTCACCTAATAATTATAAAACAAAACTTAATTTTCTAATCGATACAGGATCAGATGTATCACTTGTTAAATTAAATAAATGCGACGAAAACTATAGCATAGATCCAGAAAGAAAATGCAAGATAACAGGCATTACTGAATGTGAAAATTTTACACTAGGTACAGTACATTTTAACTTAAACTTAGATAATAATAACTTTGATCATGAAATACATGTCGTTATGGACAATTTCCCAATCCCAACGGATGGGATACTAGGTAGGGATTTCCTAGATAAGTTCTGCTTCATAATAGATTATGGAAATTACATATTGTCGGCCAAATTAAATGAAAATTTGGTAGAGGTACCACTAATAGTTCAGGGATCGATAGATAATGATATTTACATTCCGGCCAGATGTGAAGTCATCCATGCCATTAATATTATTAGAAATACAGATCTCATAATAGAAAAGCAGGAGTTAGAACCAGGAATTTTTGTAGGTAGTGGCATAATACCAAATAAGGGTATTGCACATGCCAGATTTTTTAAATACGACGGAAAAAAATGTTACAATAAAAAATTTTAAACCTCGAACTTGTATGGTATTTAATGAAAAATCACTTTTAGTTGAAATTAAAAACTTAGAAAAAACATTAAAAATAGATGGGATAGATGAACGTGCTAGCGACACGATATTCCGTATTTGCAAGGAGTACAATGATATATTTTGCCTAGAAGGTGATGAACTAACAGTTAACAAGTTTTATACCCAAAATATTCTAACGACGGAACATGCCCCCGTTTATATAAAAAATTATAGGCAACCTTATAACCAAAAAACCGAAATAAATGCACAAGTATCAAAATTGATAAAAAATAAAATTATAGAACCATCTGTGAGTCCATATAATTTACCTATTTTACTCGTACCCAAAAAAGATCAAAATAATTCAAAACAGTGGAGACTAGTGGTGGACTTCAGAAAACTAAATAATGTTGTTATAAATGATAAATTTCCTTTGACCAGGTTAGAAGACATCCTAGACGAACTAGGGAGAGCGAAGTATTTTTCTACATTAGATCTATCAAACTCTTTCCATCAAATCGAATTGGACGAAAAGTCAAGACCTCTTACAGCTTTTTCAACTGACCAAGGTCATTACCAATTTAAAAAGCTCCCATTCGGATTAAAAATTTCTTCCAACTCATTCCAAAGAATGTTCTCAATCGCGCTTGCCGGATTACACGGACAAGCATTTCTATATGTAGACGATATAATAGTGCATGGATGTAGTATCTTTTAACAGCTTGAGAAGGTATAATCTCAAACTGAACCCGCAAAAATGTAACTTCCTCAAGAAAGAAGTCATTTATTTAGGACACTTAATAACAGAAAAAGGAATTAAAACCGATCCTTCCAAATTTTTTAAGATTAAAAATTATCCCGTTCCAAGCAATGCAGATGAAGTGCACCGCTTCGTGCACTCTACAACCTTCAAAAGAAAAAAGTTCCTTTCAAATGGTCCTTAGATTGTGAAAATGCATTTAATGAATTAAAACAACGGTTGATAAATGCACCAATTTTACAATATCCCAACTGGGAAAAAGAATTTATTTTAACAACCGACGCATCAAATTATGCGTACGGTGCAGTATTGTCACAAGGTGAGATTGGAAACGATCTTCCAATTGCTTATGCGAGTAAAAATCTCGATAAGCACGAATTAAATAAAGACATACTGCAGAAAGAACTACTTGCTATACATTGGGGCATTAACCATTTTAGACCATATCTGTATGGTAAAAAGTTCAAGGTCATAACATACCATAGACCGTTAATAAGCCTATTTTCAGACAATAAACCCTCGTCAAAAATTACGTTGAGTTTTTTTTTTTCGTTGTGAAAAATAGTTCGTTGGTATATACACAAGTTGTTATGTAAATATTATTATAAGTGTATATATGGTTTTAATTTTTTATTAATTATTGTAATTTTTTATAATTTTTAGTTTTTTAGTAATTTTTGAGTGCCTTGAAAATGGTTTAAACAACCGAAAATTTGGCAAAAGTGGATTTAAAGGAGAAAAATTTTTTAATAAAGAAATTTATTAAAAAGTTTGTTTAAATGGGTCTATAATTTAGCCTAACTGATAACATAATTTGCAACAGACCTAATAAAAGAGACAAATGAAATAAATAATGTAAATGTAACGTTGAAAGTAAACGATAAACATAAGATAATACACTTAAGTAAATTTAAATAAAATAAAATAAAATATGATTACTAAAAAAAAGTGAAACGCGTCAAAATTTTTGTAAGACGCATGGATAAAATTTTGTATTCATTAAGTATAAGTTAGCCAAGAAATAAAGAACTGTTAGAGAATAAATAACTGCCTTTTCTTAAATTATGTGAAATTTTAGCAGAGTGAAAAAGAACATTACAATGTAAATTAAAGTTAAGGTTAAAAGTTAAAGTTAAAAAGTTAAAGTTAAAAAATTTAAGGTTATAAAGTTTAAGCTCAACTTCAAACATTACAGTTAAAATTATAAAGTTAAAGTTAAAAAGCTAAAGTTAAAGTTAAAAAGGTAAGTTAAAAGTTAAAGTTAAAAAGTTTAAGCAAAAAAGTTAAATTAAAAATTAAATTTAAAATATGTGAAAAATTTTAAGTTAAAACATAAAAGTTTAAAAGTTGGAGTTTAAAAGTTAAAGTTTAAAAGGTAAAATTAAAAAGTTAAAGTTAGACTTTCAAAATTAAGGTTATAGTTAAAAAAATTAAAAATATGACAATTAAAATCTTAAAAAGTTAAGGTTAAAAAGTTTGATAAAAATTTAAGGTAAAAGAAGTTAACATTATAAAGTTAAAGTGAAAAGTTAAAGTTTAAAAGTTTAAGTTAAAAAGTTAATTTCAAAAAATTATAGTTAAAAAAGTTAAAGTTAAAAATTAAAAATTTAAAGTTAAAAGAGTTAAAGTTAAAAAGTTTAACATTTCAAATTAAAGTTAAAAGATTAAAAAAAATTTAAAAAGTTAAAATTAGAAAAGCTAAAATTAAAAAAAAATAAGTTAAAAAGTTATGGTAAAAAAGTTTGTTAAAATTTAAAGTGAAAAAAAAATTTGCATCGTTAAAAAAAGCGGGTTTTCGCATGTGCAAACAAATTCGAGGGCCCCGCGAGCCAATTAGCTATCATACGCTATAAACAGATTGTAAATATCCAACCTATTTTTAAAGCTATAAATTCAGCCGTAGTGTCTTAATAGTCTAAATATGGTCTACCAACTACAGCTATTTCTACAAAACGGTTTATGCTAGCGAATTGAAATGAAAGCTGGTTAAATAGTTATAATTTGTACTATTATAATCATAAGCTTTTAAGCGATTTCGAACAAAAAAAAAATATTTTAGCAAATCCTGATAGCATGAATTTGTTAACATGGAAATGTACAGCTGCGGCAAAAATAATAGTTGTGAATGAATCAAGATTATTCAATAAAAACTGCTTTGAAAACAAAGCATAGTTTTTAAAAAATGTTGTTTTCCAAATTTCCATTATTTATTACATAATAAGAAAATAATATCATAATTTTGTAATTATAATGTAAATGTTGTAATTATGATGTAGCACTACTATTATTTTTGCCGCAACTGTATGTATCTAACGAACAAGATGACTTGTGACATGCTGTATGACATCCAATAAGACTTTTGCATTAATCAATGGAGTAAATTTTACAGCATGGCGCTATTTGTTTTGTTTGATCACACGACAACGAGATAGTACGAGTATAAATTAACATTGTGTTGTATGAATGAAGAGATTTACAATTAGAATGCGAGATGACGATGAACATAATATTTTACAACCTTTTATTTAATTTGAAGTGCGAACCTTATGCTAGATAGCTGAAATTTTGTGCTCAGATCCGTCTTATATGGAACATTTTAATTTTTAAAACAACAACCAGTTTGTCCAACAAATAAATTGTTAAGTCAAACTGATTATCTGGATTAAATAAATCAGATTTAGAAGTTTTAATTCACATATTTATACTTGAATGATCGATTACGAAAAGGTTTGTGGATGAATTTTCATGAATTCGAAGTTTTATATTGAAAATAATATTTTCTCCCGTAAATACAACACTTATACGTTTGTACTTTACACTGGCCAAATATTAATCGTTTAAAAATATGAACGGTAAGAAAAGGAGACAAACTTGGTTTGAAAAACACTGCGCTTTGAATTTTATAAACTTAACATGTATAGAACTGTTTGGTTAAAAATAAAACGACTAATTGGTAAATCGCTCATCACATACAACCATAAAAAGCGATGCAACGATAAAAATGAAAGACAAAATGAAGGAACCTCCTAGATTTTATCCCCGAAAATATTATTAAATAGAAAAATCACATACCTTTTATTTTCACTACCCAACTAAAAAAATCAGAGGATATATTGGTCACTAAATTTTTATTTTTTTTTGCCACTTTGTTTGAGCTGTTCCAATATCACTCCGCGTTACACAAATAAACACTAAAACACAAAATACATAGAAATCACTTTATTTACTTGCAATAATCACTTGCACAATAATCGGGCTTAAAATTACAATAATTATATTGTTAATTATAAGCTCCCCGATTTATTAAAAACACAAACAAAATTATTTAAATGTCTCACTTTAATGTTTAATTTTACGACTAATTTGTGTAACACCAAAATCCAATCAACACAACAAAACAGGTTTTCATTTTTTTTTTTAAATCATTTCTTACGGTACATTACTGCATTAAAATTAAAACAAGAATACAGTGCGACACACAAAATAATCAAATTGTAGAGGGTAGTAATAAAAAGAAAACTACGGCATTTCGCGTCGCTATTGGTGATGAATCGTCGAGATTTTGTCTTCTTAAGGCCAGTATTCATCACGTTATATGGTACGGCTAATGTACAAAATAGACGAATGTACGCATTCACCGGTAAATGTGCATATTTCCCAAAGTGAGTGGTAAATGTGCGTATAAGTTGAAAAAATACTCATGTTTCGTACATTTTCCGGCGACTGAGTACATTTCCCATAGGTGGTGAATGTAATTTTCCTCTAGAAATGGAAATTTGTACACTAAATTTATGCCAGTATACCATTAAATTAGAAAGAATACGGGATTTTTTAAATGGAAATTGGCTATTTCTTAGCCAATTATGATGAAATTTGACATAAGCGATGGAAATGGGATTCTTATATGATATTTTAAGAAGTTCTGGAATATGGCCACATAGGAACAAACTCGGTTATTTCTTAACCGATTATGATGAAATTCGAAAAGTACGATGGAAATGGGATTCTAAAATGATATTTGTAAGAAGTTCTGGAATATGGCCACATAGGAACGAACTCGGTTATTTCTTAAACTATAATGATGAAATTCGACAAGTTCGATCGAAATGGGATTCTAAAATGATATTTTAAGAAGTTCTGGAATATGGCCAATGTGGCCATGAGGAACGAACTCGGTTATTTCTTAACCGATTATGATGAAATTCGAAAAGTACGATGGAAATGGGACTCCAAAATGATATTTGTAAGAAGTTCTGGAATATGGCCACATAGGAACGAACTCGGTTATTTCTTAACCAATTAAGATGAAATTCGACAAGTTCGATCGAAATAGGATTCTAAAATTATATTTTAAGAAGTTCTGGAATATGGCCACATAAGAACTAACTCGGTTATTTCTTAACCGATTATGATGAAATTCGACAGTAGGTACGATGGAAATGGGATTATAAAATGATATTTTAAGAAGTTTTGGAATATGGCCACAGAGGAATAAACTCGCCTATCTCTTAACCGATTATGATGAAATTCGACAAGTATGATGGAAATGGGATTCTAAGTTCTGTAATATGGCCACATAGGAAAGAACTCGGTTATTTCTTAACCGATTGTGATGAAATTCGAAAAGTACGATGGAAATGGGATTCTAAAATGATATTTTAAGAAGTTCTGGAATATGGCCACATAGGAACTTACTCGGTTATTTCTTAACCGATTATGATGAAATTCGATAAGTTCGATCGAAATGGGACTCTAAAATGATATTTGTAAGAAGTTCTGGAATATGGCCACATAGGAAAGAACTCGCTTATTTCTTAACCGATTATGATGAAATTCGATAAGTTCGATCGAAATGGGACTCTAAAATGATATTTGTAAGAAGTTCTGGAATATGGCCACATAGGAACGAACTCGGTAATTTCTTAACCGATTATGATGAAATTCAATAAGTTCGATCGAAATGGGATTCTAAAATGATATTTTAAGAAGTTCTGGAATATGGCCACATAGGAACGAACTCGGTTATTTCTTAAACTATAATGATGAAATTCGACAAGTTCGATCGAAATGGGATTCTAAAATGATATTTTAAGAAGTTCTGGAATATGGCCAATGTGGCCATGAGGAACGAACTCGGTTATTTCTTAACCGATTATGATGAAATTCGAAAATTACGATGGAAATGGGACTCCAAAATGATATTTGTAAGAAGTTCTGGAATATGGCCACATAGGAACGAACTCGGTTATTTCTTAACCAATTAAGATGAAATTCGACAAGTTCGATCGAAATAGGATTCTAAAATGATATTTTAAGAAGTTCTGGAATATGGCCACATAGGAAAGAACTCGCTTATTTCTTAACCGATTATGATGAAATTCGATAAGTTCGATCGAAATGGGACTCTAAAATGATATTTGTCAGAAGTTCTGGAATATGGCCACATAGGAACGAACTCGGTTATTTCTTAACCGATTATGATGAATTTCGACAGTACGATGGAAATGAGATTCTAAAATGATATTTGTAAGAAGTTCTGGAATATGGCCACAGAGGAATAAACTCGCCTATCTCTAAACCGATTATGATGAAATTCGACAAGTACGATGGAAATGGGATTCTAAGTTCTGGAATATGGCCACATAGGAACGAACTCGGTTATTTCTTAACCGATTATGATGAAATTCGAGAAGTACGATGGAAATGGGATTCTAAAATGATATTTTAAGAAGTTCTGCAATATGGCCACAAAGGAACGAACTCGGTTATTTCTTAACCGATTGTGATGAAATTCGATAAGTACGATGAAAAATTGATTCTAAAATGAAATTTAGAAGAAGTTCTGGAATATGGCCACATAGGAACTAACTCGGTTATTTCTTAACCGATTATGATGAAATTCGATAAGTTCGTTCGAAATGGGATTCTAAAATGGAAATTGGTTCTAGGAATGAACTCGGTTAGTTCTTAACCGATTTTGATGAAATTCGACAAGTACGATGGAAATGGGATTCTAAAATGATATTTTAAGAAGTTTTGGAATATGGCCACATGAACGAACTCGGTTATTTCTTAACCGATTGTGATGAAATTCGATAAGTTCGATCGAAATGGGATTCAAAAATGATATTTGTTAGAAGTTCTGGAATATGGCCACATAGGAACGAACTCGGTTATTTCTTAACCGATTATGATGAAATGCGACAGTACGATGGAAAAGGGATTCTAAAATGAAATTTAGAAGAAGTTCTGGAATATGGCCACATAGGAACTAACTCGGTTATTTCTTAACCGATTATGATGAAATTCGATAAGTTCGATCGAAATGAGATTCTAAAATGATATTTTAAGAAGTTCTGGAATATGGCCACATAGGAACTAACTCGGTTTTTTCTTAACCGATTATGATGAAATTCGACAGCACGATGGAAATGGGATTCTAAAATGACATTTGGAAGAAGTTCTGGAATATGGCCACATAGGAACTAACTCGGTTATTTCTTAACCGATTATGATGAAATTCGATAAGTTCGATCGAAATGGGATTCTAAAATGATATTTTAAGAAGTTCTGGAATATGGCCACATAGGAAAGAACTCGCATATTTCTTAACCGATTATGATGAAATTCGATAAGTACGATGGAAATAGAATTCTAAAATGAAATTTAGAAGAAGTTCTGGATTATGGCCACATAGGAACTAACTCGGTTATTTCTTAACCGATTGTGATGAAATTCGATAAGTACGATGGAAAAGGGATTCTAAAATGAAATTTAGAAGAAGTTCTGGAATATGGCCACATAGGAACTAACTCGGTTATTTCTTAACCGATTATGATGAAATTCGATAAGTTCGATCGAAATGGGATTCTAAAATGATATTTTAAGAAGTTCTGGAATATGGCCACATAGGAAAGAACTCGCATATTTCTTAACCGATTATGATGAATTTCGACAGTACGATGGAAATGGGATTCTAAAATGATATTTGTAAGAAGTTCTGGAATATGGCCACATAGGAACTAACTCGGTTTTTTCTTAACCGAGTATGATGAAATTCGATAAGTTCGATCGAAATGGGATTCTAAAATGATATTTGTCAGAAGTTCTGGAATATGGCCACATAGGAACGAACTCGCATATTTCTTAACCGATTATGATGAATTTCGACAGTACGATGAAAATGGAATTCTAAAATGAAATTTAGAAGAAGTTCTGAAATATGGCCACATAGGAACGAACTCGGTTATTTCTTAAACGATAATGATGAAATTCGACAAGTACGATGGAAATGGGATTCTAAAATGATATTTTAAGAAGTTCTGGAATATGGCCACATATGATCGAACTCGCTTATTTCTTAACTGATTATGATGAAATTCGATAAGTACGATGGAAATGGGATTCTAAAATGATACTTGGAACGAACTCGGTTATTTCTTAACCGAGCATGATGAAATTCGACAAGTATGATGGAAATGGGATTCTAAAATGATATTTGAACGAAGTTCGGGAATATGGCCCCATAGGAACGAACTCGGTTATTTCTTAACCGATTATGATGAAATTCGATAAGTACGATGGAATTAGGATTCTAAAATAATATTTGAAAGATGTTCTGGAATGTGGCCAATTAAAATGGAACTTCGCTGTTTCTTAACCGATTATGATGAAATTTAATAATAGTTTATTGAGTTTCCCTAAGCGCGTGCGGTTTAATTAAAATAAACAGTATTATTAGAATCTTAGTACAACAAAAATTTATTGATACGTGACAAACCCCTAATTTAACTTAGAATGGAAGAGGCTAACGGCTTCGGTAACTCTCACGAGCACGCGGGAGGTCGATGCGCTTCTCCCACTTAGCCCTCCGAGGGGCTCTATATTTAAACTTCAGTGGACGTAGGAGCCAGGATCAGCAAACATGTCGCACTGCGTGCCGCACGTAGGATCGGATTATATCGAATCCGCTTGGGCCAATCGTACAATCAGAAATATTTGATATAATTTTGCGTTTTCGTAAACACAAATATGTTTTTACAGCCGACTTTGAGAACATTATTCGGTAAATTCTGATTAATCTCAGTCAAAGATATTGGCAAAAATTCTTTTGTATAATTCTGGTACCATCCAAGCATTCAAACTTCAAACATAGTCACTTATGGTACAACCTCGGCACCTTATTTGGCTACACGAGTACTCAAGGAAATTGCTAATTCAAATTTGATTAGATTTTCTAATTCTTCGAATGTTTTAGAGAATGATTCCTATGTAGGCGATTACCTTACTTTTTGTAACAGTTTGGATCAATTAAAATCTATTAGGAATGACTTGGTCATAATGTTAAAATACGCTGGTATGCATCTCCGAAAATGGTCATCTAACTCAAAATTTCTTTTAGAAAATGTTCCAAGCTCAGAAATATTATCAATTGAAAACAAACATATCAAAGCTCTGGGAATCGCTTGGAATCCCAAACTGGATAGCATTCAAGTCATTGTTCCTAATATAACTTTAAACAATAACATTTCAAAACGAATAATTCTTGCAGAATTCGCGCAAATTGTTGACCCATTATGATTATTATCTCTAATACTTTTTAAAGGTAAACTGCTTTTACAAACTCTTTGGCAAATGAAGATAGGCTGGGATGACCACGTTTAGAAATTCCGTTTTATTAATAAAAAATCGTAGTTTATATAGATATCTTTCACCATTCACACAACAAACAGTTCAGTATCTTGGCATTGCAGACGCATCTGAAAAGGCTTTCTGTGCTTGTATATACGTTCGTAGTATGAACTCGACAGGAAATTACATAACAAAATTAGTGGTTAGTAACTCCCGAGTAGCACCATTGAAAACGATTACTTTGCCAAGATAAAATTAAATGCAGCTCTTCTGTTAGCTCGGTTAACCATTAGTATAGTTCATGCAATCGATTTTCAGTTCCAAGGCGTCTTTCTTTGGGTGGATTCGACTATTGCTCTCAGCTGGATACAATTGGACCCAGCACGCTTGAAGATCTACAGAGCAACATACTACATCTGTAGTTAATAGCGTTTGGCAACATGCAAGCACTAAAAACAATATAACGGACCTAATTTCAAGAGAAACTTCAATGGAAAATTTAGGCGAATCACCAGCCTATCCATTTGTTTGCAACAATCTAAAGAAAATTGGCCAAAATCTCCTGAAGAGAAGCGATCATAAGAAATAATAGATGAAATCCAGCCTGAAAAGACTACTTTAATAGCGTCGGTAAACTCAGAAATAATCAGTTTAATAGAAAAGATAAGTAAGATAAGTTCACTTACCAAACTTCGAGTTATCAGTTACGTTAGAACATTCATTAACAACATTAATAAGAAGAGATAGCAAATAAATGGATATTTCACAGCAAACGAAATTCATAATAATTTTAAATTATTGAAAGAAATTTGAAAGAAACCCAAAGGCAATTCTTCGTGAATTCAAGCTTTAGAGGATAAAAAATCATTACGATTCTCAAGCAAGTTAAAGGATTTAAATCCTTTTATAGATGAGCAAGGCTGATTATGAGTCGGTGGTAGGCTAGGTAAAGCTAGTCATATTCCATATGATTAGACATCTGTTGATCCTACCATATTAACGTAATCTTACTTCACTAATTCTTCAAGAAGAGCATATAAAAAACCAGCATTGGAGTCCGAAAACAATTAGTGTCTACAGTCCGGCAGCGAGATTGGCCATTACGTGCTAAACTAATAGCCAAAAGAATATGTCGATTTTTCTTAAAATTCTTTAAATCTAAACCAAGAACAATTCATCAAATTATGGGAAATCTAAAAGCTGACAGAGCTAACTACCGATGGGTTTTTGGCTTACCTTAAACGGTGCTAACCGTGAATTAAAAGATATATACAATTTAATTGACAACTACGATGAAACGAATAAAATACAAAATGTCTGTAGTTTTACGGAAATCCAATGGAAATTCATTCCACCACAATCTCCAAATATCGGAGGACTATGGGAGTCCTAAGTAAAAATGTTAAAAACACATTTGAAACGCGTTTCACCGAACGTATCAATGACATACGAGGAATTAAATGCGTTAATTATTCAAATTGAAGGAGTAATGAACTCGAGGCCGCTAACCGCAATTTCAACAGATTCAAGTGATCCAACAACTCTTACTCCAGCGCATTTCTTAATAGGAACATCGATCACCAACATTCCCAAAGAAAATCTTATCAATACAACATCTAATAGGCTTTAAAAATTACAAAGCATGACTAAAATGTTTCTGTCTTTCTGGAAACGATTGGCAACAAAAGAAGAAATGGAAAGATAAACGAGAAAATTTTAAAGAAGAAGATCTCGTATTCATTATCGATGAAAATTTACCTACAACACAATGGTTGATGGGAAAAATTGTTTTAGTTTTTCCAGGCTCAGATGGGGTTAATCGCGTTTTTATTATAAAAACGTAAAATGGTTGACCAATGAATATATTTCGTAGATGTTATTTATTTTTAAAAATATTGAATTTTGTTGGAAAATCCCTTCAACGGAGGCAGTATGGTAACATAATAATAATAAAAAAAAAAATGTTATGATTATGGACCCGACCGTTAGGTTATATGGACCCGACCTCCGATTCCTGCAAAAATTGATAAAAACCCTGAGTTATTCATTCATTTCGTAAATTCGTCACTCAAAGCAACTATTCACAACAAATGTCAAAAACTACTATACGATAAAACAATTACTACAGTATTCGAGCAGACCCTATATATTTACTAATTAGGAAGGAAATTTGCTATTTCTTAACCGGTAATGATGAAATTGGGCATGCACGATTGAAACGGTTTTCTAAAATGATGTTTAGATGAATTTCTGGAATAGGGCCAATTAAGAAGGAATTTGGCGGTTTCTTAACCGAATATGATAAGATTCTATTTTTACAATGGGAATGAGATGTCAAATGATATTTAGATGAAGCTCTGGAAAAAGGTCAGTTTAAAGAATTTGGTTGTTTATTAACCGATTATGATGAAACCCGGTTTGTATACGATGGAAATGGGATTCCAAAATGATATATAGAAAAATTTCTGGAATAAAGCCAATTAGGAAGGATTTCGGTTTTTATAAACCGTTTGTGACAACTGAGTTCCTTCCTAATTGGCCTCGTTAACCCTTAACAGCCGGAAAGTTCCACTATGGAGGTACCACTTATGCCGTAGAAACCGAAACGGCTATTTCTCAACCGATTACGATAAAACTTGACAGGTTGAGGTGAAGTTCTAAAATTTGGCCAATTTGGATGGAACATGGCTATTTCCTAACGGACTTTACTGAAATTTTTGTTCAGATAAAGTTCTGAACCAATCAAGCTGGAACTTGGCTAAATTTTTGAACCGATTACAATGAAACTCGACAGGTACAACAGAAATGTGGTTCTAAACAAATTTTTAGATACAATTCTGCAATATGGCCAAGAAGTATATAACTGGACTATTTCTTAACCAAATTTGATCTAATTCGGCATCTGCGTTGGAAGTGATATTCTCATTTCTTAACCGTGTATGTTGAAATTGTTTCTCATGAATTCTTTCGTTAGCAAAATCCCAGTTAGAGTGGTTGGAGTTTGTTGCTGTAATGTAGCATATTTTTGTACAAAACCCCTATGTTTTATTACAGAATAAAATCTGGTTCTCTTAATTGAAGCGTGGAAAAGGATCGCCCGAGGTGTCGGATAGCCTACAATATTTTAATGAAAGGGTGTCAAATAAACACGAATAGTTTACACAAAGTCATAAATTATCAAATACATACATACAGTAAATTTTATCATTCTTTACATCTCCTACTTAAACCAAGCATAAAATATTTATGTTTATAAACCAATGAAAATTCTTATATATCATTTCAATTAGAAGCATAATTTTTACATTGAAATATGAATTTTAAATTGAATCCCTTTTTATTGGTTTACGGTCAATTTCTATGTGTGGTTAAATGAAAAATATTTTCAAAAACCCAACTTCTTATTATTTTTTCAAAATGTTTCTTATTTTAAAATCTTATTACTACTTTGCATACATTTTATTTCCGGTATCCGAAGATGAAAGAAAATTGACCATTTCATGCACAATATATTTCTAATGACCGATCTGCAATTTGAAAATTTCCTATAGGTACATTTTAAATTAGTTGGCAGACTAATTGAATACTGGAAAATTACAAAAACTAACGAAATCCCACAAGTTTTTAGAATCGCACTCATATACAAAACCAAAATTCAAATAGCGTACACAGCACTTGATGCTACAAATATGTTTATATACAATTCACTAATCAACTATAATTACAACCGCAAATTTCCATTTATTTCACATCAAATGTTATACACTCTGGGTCTATATATAGTATAGGTATATCGATTGCAAATAACAGTTTTCCCACACAAAATTACAACCATGGTTTTACCATTATCTATATATAGTATACCTGCTGGTGAAAATTGTACTGTTTCTCTAGAACCATTACCTTAAATTAACTATTAGGAAAAACACAAAAATAAACGAAAAAAATGTTCCATAACATGAAAAACAATAAAAAGAAAATTATTTTGACGACTGTGTATGGCTCCTTTTTGGGTTGTTTGTATTCAGAATATAGAATTTGTAAAGGAGGTGGCATTTCAGTTTGTTCTGCATGTATGCCATGTTGTGGGTTCATACAAATGAGTTTTTGTGCAAAATATAGAAAAATAAAAATGAAAAATTCGTAAATTAAGAGTCAACTAAAATCCTATAAAGAACATAAGGTTAGGAATTTTATTTGTGTAGCTATTTATTTATAAGCAACGCATCTTTTATTTTTCTTATATAAGCCATCGCTTAATATGGCTCACGTTATTAAAATATGAATTAGCTTTAGCTTTAAAATGACAACGAAATAATGCAACACGTATGCTTCTCGTACCGATTGAATTTATATTAACCAGTCTTTGAGACATTTAACCCCTATCGTGACCTTATAATTTGCATATCTAAAAAGTAATCAGGACATCTTGAACGTCTCTCGCATTAAATCATTTTTGTTTAAGAATTTTACTTTTCTACTAAAAAGCACAAAATAAATTTAATTTAAAATTTTTAATTTTTGCAATCTTTTGCAACTCAAATTTTCCTCATTTTATAGTAAAAACAATTTAAAGTTAAAACACATATAAGCTACAAAAAAAATTTTAAAAATTGTTTTAGAATTTTGTTGTGCTTTGAAAAGGAGTGTGGGATAAATTTACATACGTATAAATACTATATTATTTGCTATTCGCGAGTCATAATTAAAATGGTAAGAAAATTGAAAAAGTTTAGGTTAATTTTGTTTGACGTGTCTTTGTATATGTAAGAATATAATAAGGAAAACTTTTTGTTCGTTTTTTTTTTAAATTAATTGGAATAGTTTTGAAATATTATACAACAACGAATAAAAATATAGCACAAGGATTAACATTGACAACGTAATATGTGCGGGGAGGAAACAAAAACTATGTCGCAGTCACTTACCTTGAAACTTCTTGTCGATACCTTAGAGCACACAAGCGTGCTATGTCCATTTTTACAATTCGTGGTAAATACAAATTTAGGCTTTCAGAAAGGCATTCTTTATCATATGATTCTGTTATCATTTGTAGCACTGTTTCCAAGGCATTGAATGAAAATTCCAAATATTTTCGAATTTATAAAGGAATTTTTGTGGACATTCAAAATATGGGCATATCATTTGTGTGATCTAAGGTATCGATATTAAATTTTCAAACACAATAATTAGTTTAGAGGATTTCAATAGTTCAGGAAGGGGTGGTTTAAATAAAAGCTACGTTTCACAAAAATGTCAAAAAAACTATGGGCCATATCAGGAGTACCAATGAGGTGGACATTTTACCTCCAAAGTCATTTTCGTATCCTGAGTTACGGTGGTGTATGAGTTTTTGTTACTATTTATACCTTTAAAAATTTGCAATGGAGTAAAATAATTTGAAATCTATAATTGAAGTGTTTTCACATATTATATTGAAGAGGTAAGAGAAAGGAGGGCAAAATATCATGGTTAAAGCCATGGAATTTGACAGGAATCGAATTTGAATCACAATATCTATGTAAAAGAGATAGGTTTAAAATATTTGTGAAGCTTTGAGTGATCAGATAGTCGCTCTGGTCTCGTTGAGCAACAAATGGTCCACTGAAGAAATGATCCTTAACTTCTGTTGGAGTGACTTTGATTGATCGGTTTAATTGCTACTTCACGTCGGTATTTTTATCGACCCCATTTTTTGATTTACTTGGGCACCTACAGAGCTGTTTGCATTTTATCTTTTCTACACACTATTTGCCAAGTTTATTTTCACATACGATAAAAGAGAGAAACAAAATAAAAAATTTGTTTTGGGCGAATTCGGTTTGTGCTTATCCGTCTTTCTTGTCACAATATTTATAGCTTGTGAATGGGCATGTTTCCTTCATTATGTGCAGAAAATAAAATTGTATCATGGGTTCCGGTGGATTTTTATAATAATATCGAATTCGAAAATTATCTTTAATTTGCTTTTAGGGCATTTTTAATGTCAAAGTTTGGTATAATAAATTATCAATCAAATAACATTTTATTTTATGTGCGTTTGGTGGAAAATAAAATAAGAAAACATAGTGCTGGTCCATTTTTGTTCGTTCAAGAGCAGAAAAATCAAGAAATAAAATGAATCAAGTAGTAATCAGCATAAAAATATTTACATATCTTCAAAATCTAATAGAAAATCCCTTGCTTGTAATATATCTTGTGGCATTCGATTAATTAAATATTTTTTGTGGAGTCGATTAGACTTAGTGAATTTAAATCCAAAATATAAAGTGTTGAAACCTCATCAGGTGATCAGAACTTCAGTCCTGAAAATTAACTCATCTCACAAAACAATTACTAACTGCACTCCTTAACTCAATTTCCAGTTCAACGTCCAACTTAATTTACAACTCATCCTCCAAATTAATCGCAACGCAATCACCAAATTAATCGCAACTCAACCCTCAACTCAATCACCAAATTATCCCCTAATCAGCTTCCAAATCGATCCTTAACCTAACCCCAGATCAACTCTTAAATAATTTTCCAACCAAACTCACTTAACTCCAACTTAAGGTAACTAAACCCTAACTCAACGTCTACTCTACTTAGCTTAAACATAATCTCACTCCTCCCTATATTCATAACTGTACACTGAATAGCAAACCCAATCCCAAAATCAACTCAGCCTACATGCGTCTATAAACTGAACTCAAATCAACTAAATCTAATTTCCCACTAAACATTAAACTCGAACTCAAATTAGTCCCTATCCGAACCCTTCACTCCAATCCAACTCAACTTTTACTCAAACCCGATTCAGCCCTAACTTAACCTCAACTCAAGTCAATCCTAAGCTTAACCATAACTCAACCTCAACCAAATTTTTAACTAATCAAACCTAAACTAAACCCAAACTCAAAGTTAAACTCAAACCAAAAATAAACAAAACCCACAAATAAATCCCTAACTAAACTATTAACTCAACACTCTACTCGACAACTGAACCCTCACCGCATCCTCCAATTTAACGCTTAGCTCAATTCTTACTTCAACACGATCCAAAAATTACATGGGTACATGAACTCAACACTCAACTCTCCCAAATCAATACCACTCGATATGCTACATTGTTACATAAACTCAACTCAAACAGATTAAGCTAACTACCAACTTAATTAAATCTAAACCCAAATCTACTGCAATGGAACGCAACTCAACCACAAACTATACGCCAAGCTCAATTTTCAAACCATGGCCCTATCATGATTTCCGCGGCGAGTCTTAAAGAATTTCAATTTGTTTTTTTCGACCCGCTTCAACTTTCTTATTATGAATTCCGCTATTGAAAAGGATGTAAACGCATTCATTTAACGTGATAAACGCACTCATTTAATGACGTTTGTTAGTGTACATCTTTCAATCGAACGAACGCAAAATACAACAAACGAGTAACCTGTTACAATCTTCAATATTAACTCAATCGGAAAATTGTTCGCCTTATTTTTGTTGGCGGAATTTCTCTCGATAACGAATAGATGGAGATAATGTCTCGTGTTTTGTGATCCCCAATTCGCTGATATCGTGAACAAATTCTTTCGCGACGAAAATCATGATGGGGCCCCAGAATATTTAATAAACTATTTGGTATATACCCGAAGTTACCCTGCAGATGATGTATGAGTATGTTGTCATGGAAATTTGATTGACATACCTCCAAACGCGGCTATACTAAAGCTTCGTACCATCAGACCATCATAGCGTAATAGCATCGTGCCATCATAATTTTAAAATCTTAGCATCATACCAATAATACAGTCACAACATCAAATCATACCATCACACAAGTATAAGTACCGTCATATTATCATAACATTAAACACCATTTCATCACATTACTATTCTATTATACAATAATACCATCATGCCACTATACTATAATATCATTCTACCATACACCATCATTCCATCATACCGTTATACAATCATACCAGCATACCATCACAAAATCATACCATCATATGCCATCATATCATCGAGCCTTCATGCCATCATACCATCGTACCATCACAAAATCATACCATCATACCATCATGCCATCATACCATCGAACCTTCATACCCTCGTCCAATCTTATCATCGTACCTTCATACAATGATACCATCACACAATCATACCATTATATTATCATACCATCAGAACATCTTACTAGCATACCATAATACCTGGAGGTGGAGCAACTCAAATGAATTCGTTCCAGAAAGACCAAAGTATTGAAATCCTGTTAAAAATGACGAAAAATTTGGTTGGTCCAAAACCACTTTTCTCAACGTTTTGAAAGTCCCTGAGAGTCTGAAAAAGCAAAAAAAAAAATGATACAATTCTGGAATATGAATGAAATGAAGTTCTGGAATATGGCCAAGTATGATGGAACTTGCATATTTCTCAACCGATTATTATTAAATTTGACATGTGTGTTGGAAATGAGATTCTAAATAATTTTTGGAAAAAGTTCTGGAATATAGCTAATAGGGGTGGAATTTGGCTACTTCTTAACCGGTTTTAGTGAAATATGACATCCGGATAAAGTCCTGGAATATGGCGAGGTATGATGGAACTTCCCTATTTCTTAAAATTCTGGTATATGGGCAATTAGGATATACTTTAGCGATTTTTAACCGATTATGATGTATTTTGACGTTTCCAACTAATAGAAGGCAATATGACACAAAATTTATTTTTGGATGAGATTGTAAGGAGTATGTCCATTATGTCTTTTAAATTTTTGTTTGATGAGGTTTCTGTAAATCATGCAGCTACTGAAGTTTCTTTGAGGCAGCTAAACGTCTATTTCAATTGCTTAACTATCGAGATTATGGTCGAAATAATGTTCAAGTTCGCCTACAAATTTTTCTCTCAAATCCTTCGCTTTAAACCAGAGTTTCGAGCCGAACCCGAACCCGAACCTCGAACCCGCTCCCGTTCAAACATGTTTAGTAATTTTTTTCGAACCCGATCCTGAACCCTAAACCAACATTTCACGGGTTCGATTCAACCGGATTCCGAGTTCATTTTACGAACTAAGCGTGAAACAAGAATTTGCTGTTTATGAATCCTTCTCACGCGTCCATAAGGAGAAAAATATTATGGAATGGTAATTATGGAAAAACCATAAAATTGAAATTCGACTTTTATTCGAAGCTGCGCAAGTTGTATTAGCGGTTCCTGCAACGCAAACCAGTGTTGAATGGACATTTTCGGCTTTAAAGTTTAGTTTAACACCACAAGGGGTACCCCTTAAGAAAGAATCATTAAGAGATATCCTATTCGTCAAATTAAAAATTTTTTTTTTAATAAAATACCTTGTGAAGTTCTATTTTTTAACCCGAAGCCGAACCTGAATCCAAACCCGAACCCAAAATTGTGCGGGTTCAAAACCCTGCTTTAAACAAGAAGTGTGTGGCGGACATGCGCTGAAGAATTAAAACTAGTAACGGTAGTGTAGAATCTCGGAACTAGCAGTATAACTTTAGAATCACCTTTCCATCGCAAGTTTTGAATTTCATCATAATCGATTAAGGAATAGAGAAGTTCAATCATACTTGGCCATATTCCAGAACTTTAACCAAAAATACTTTTAGAATTTTATTTCCAACGCACATGCCAAATTTCATAATAATCGGTGGGCAATATGTAAGCTCCATCCCACTTGCCCATATTAGATTTATCCAAAAATCATTTTAGGATCCCATTTCTATTGCGGATGTCAAATTTCACTAAAATCCGTTATAAAATAGATAAGTATTACCCTAATTGGCCATTGTGAAACCTGTATAATATACAGGTTTCAAAATTGCCAATTAGGATAAAACTTAAGCATGTGGATTTGTTTGACAAATCCACTCACCTTGACCAATTTGAACCATCTTTTTACAAATGTTTTTTTGGAGGTGGAGCAGAAGACTGACTCAAGAGATTCAGTCTGGGTTGATTTGGGAGTAGACTTAATTTTGAAAACCGAAGTTCTGATCACCTAATAAGGTTTCAGCACTGTATATTTTGTAATTAGATTTCCACGGAGAATACCGTGGCCCGAATTTGTAGCTGCATTGGTTTTCCACGGAACGTTGATAGTAGACTTATAACGTGCAACTTGTGGTTGTCCTAGTTAAACAGAATACCCTGATTTCACCACCTGCAGCATTTGCCTCGGCTATCGCGCAGTCTGTCATGGGGTGGTGGTAGTGCCACACACACACTACCTTCACGGTGACCCCCAGATACAAACATTTTTAACACATCATGATTTGATTTTATGTGGTATAACCAAAATTTTCACAAATTTTATTAACAAAAAAAAATTAATGATTCTATATAATCCAACTACTATCGGTGTCTTTAAAATTCAAATTTCTGAACCAACCTCCTCGAACCAAGGACGTAAAAGGGACATCTGGTGGATCCTTCGAGATCTCCGTTTCCAGAAGATTCCTTAAATGGTAAAGAAAAAAGCAACCCGCACGGATTGAGGGTTCGGAAATAAATTTCCAATAATGCAGTATTAATAAGAAATCAAACACACGCACAATTTCATTGAAAAACTCAAAAAAAACTTAGTTATACCAGATAACTAAGTTATGTTATGGTAAAATTCACATCCGCCAAAATACGACTCCAAGACTGGATGTTCTCACACCAAAAACAAAACGAGAACACAGTTGAACGCTTCCAAAACCAAAAGCATATAGAAAGCCGTTAGTCACTCCCGCAACGGTGAATATTCCGTTATCCTTCGATTTTTTTCTTAACGAACTTATGATATGATCGGCTTAAGCCGAACAAATACGCCAATCCGGGTATTATCACACGTCTTTACACTTTGTTTTTTTTTTGTTATTCAATCTCCTTCCTAAAAAAAACTTGACCTCAGCAAAAATAAAAACAACCTCTCGCTTATCCGTGCGCTCTTTTAAACAATTCGTATCAGTCGACGACATCATGAACCACCTGGAAGCTATCTATTTCACCATTCAAACACCATCTATTCTTGGTCTGCGTTCACGTCTCATTCACCAACCGTACAACACAAGCAGAAATGAAAGCGAAATGACACTCAGCTCATCCCACATAACAGATGTCAAAAAAAAATTATAACGAGCATACAGGAAAAGTCTGTAACGACCAGTTCGTTACAGATTCTACATGCAGTATTACTTCGATTCCAGCAACATAATCCAAAGTAAAAAGAAACACTTCAAAATTTCAGTTATAAAAACTTATCACTCAATTTATTATTTATTTGTGTCACACGGTTTTTTCATTCGTAATGATTTAATCGTAATGGTTCTAAAAAGTTATTAGAGTAATAATGACGTGTCAATAATTTATTATTTTTTATGTACAGTGCACTGTAATTAAATTGTAAATTTGAAGTACATATAATTATTTCCAAACTTTCCTATCTTTAAGGTTACATGTTTATGATCAGGATTTTTAGGTTTTCTCTCTAAACCATACCATGAAAACATCATACCATCATATCATCGTACCATCATACCATCGTACAATCAAATCATCATACAATCAAACCATAATACCATCATACCATCAAAACATCATACCATCATACCATCTTACAATCATTTTACCACACCATCTGACCATCACACCATTATACCACCAAATCATCATACAACGCTACCATCATACCACCATACCGTTATACTGTCATACAATCATACCATCATCACCATCACCATCACCACAAACATCAACATCACCATCAATATCACTGTCACTATTATTATCAATATCATTTTCACCATCACCATCAACATCACCGTTAAAAGAATTTAAATCGGATAAGCTAGATTTTATTTATGTATATGGAACATTCTCTGTCAACTGAAAACCCCCTTCTGTTCAAAATTCTATGTGTCGTAGAAAAGTTTTTAAAAAAGCAAACTGAAGCTTAAGAAGCGTACTTTTTTTGTCATTTGGTCTTTTTCAAAAATTCAAAATGCCGGATCAATATTTTTCATCGCTAAACAAGAATTTAACCTTTCCAAAAGCTACTCAAACAAGTAGTTTTCCATGGTTTGCGATCACTGAAGGTATTGCAAAATTCTGGAAAGAACCTGTGATGTATTCTTCATTCCTGAACGTGAATTCAACTTTACTTTAAATCAAAAGCTACACAGTTCATTCCTTACATCCAAAAACTTCTAAAAAAAGCAATTTTGTGTGAAATGAGCAATTTTGATAGATTTTTATCGCTAAACACAAATTTTGTTTTATTTTTGACTTTTCAGACAAAAGCTTTGCAGTTAATCCCGGATTTGAAACTCTGAACAGACGATGCTGACATGACAGTTGCATAATAGTTTTTAATTTCATAAAAAAAATTAGAAATATCATTTGGCTTCAATTTAAATGTACTCTATATTCATATACATATGTACGTATTTGCATATGGATGAGTATGATTTAAAATAAGGTCAATCATCACCAAATTTAATATTTCGTATTTTGCAATTTTGTGGTTTTTACAATAAAACATATTTTTATGTAAATTGACAATATATACTATGTACATTGCAAAAGCCCATTAAAAATCAAAAAAATGTCAATAAATTTAATTATGCATTTTTATGTGTTCGAGGCGGCATAATTTGCATCACCAAAATACACTCCTAAAAAAAAAAAACGGAAATCGATATAAAAAAATGTGTCCAACCAACAACATATAATGTAAATTCTAGATCTCGTATATGTACATATATTCAGTCTATGTATAATAGTTTAGTTTGTTAAACTCTAGTAGTTATGTTCAAATTCAATATCGTGCTTTTAGTTCAGTTTCATTTTGTTTTTTGTTACCATATACACATTTTGCACAAACACAATAGTTGCTTTTATTATTGTGATAAAACCTAAAAAACTATACATCAACACCAGCAACTACAAAACTAAAATTGAATATTAACGGTGTTGGAAATAAATATTCTATTCCTTTCTCTATATACATATAATATTTGAATAACAATCGAAAATTGTTTGGTGTGCGATTTCCTATGGGAAGGTTCGTTTTTATTTAGAATTTCCGTAATTTGAAGTGTCTGTATACTCGAAAAAAACCGAACTTCCTAAAACACCTAAATATGAGATTTTTTTTTTGTTTTACAAAGCGTAGGTACCTATGTACGGTCATCGATGTTACACCTTGATTTGAAATTTAAATCTTTGATAGAATGCATTGGAATCGAATACGATTTGTACGTGCGATTTTATAAATTAAACAAGCTTTATGTACATCAAAAGCACATACTACACCTAAAGAGTGACGAGACAAATAAAATTTTAATTTTATTAAAAAATTACTTTACGAAATAAAGAATCTGCACGATTGAAATATAGAGAACATTTCATAAATCTATGTACGAGTATATACATATGTATAATGTTTATATGAGTATTTATTTGAAATGTGAAACTCTATATTTACGATTACGATATAGGAAAAAACTATTTGCATCTTGAATATCAAATATCTAAAGTACGTATTTAAACTAAGTATTAAAATTTATGTTACTCCTCTTGTGACTCGAAATGATTATTTTTCTATCATGACTTTTAGTGCTGTATGCAAATATATGTAGTATATATAGATGAGTAAATACCGTCTCTGAAATATAAGATAGCCGTTTTTAATGTTTGTTAACAACCATCGTTATATTTGTATTTATTTATGAACCTACAAAACCAGTCAGTTATAAAATGGGATTCAATTATTGAAATCAGATAAACTAACATATTATTTATAATCATTAAACTGTATATAAAAACTCGTCGGCAAATCAAATTTTTAATGTCAATTATTTTGTATTTTGAAAATGAATATATCCGGTCTGAAATCAGTCAACCAGTCTTCCAAATGCTATGGAGCTTTTAGGAGGACGAATAAAACCCGAGCAAGATGGTACAGCTGTAGTTCTGGGTAAAATGCATCTCAAGGCCAGCAAAAGACTGGATTTAAAAATTGGGTCCTGTCGGACGAAATTACGGCAGTTTAAGCAAGATATAGAAGATTGCAGACAATTGATATTTGACCATAGAGTCCTTAAAATCCGTTATATAGTTTCCCGCTTACTACATGTTCAGGGTAATTTGGGGTGAGTTTGTCTCTCAAACTGTTATCAAATAGCAGCGCACCAAGTACTAAACTCATGTCGAGAATTACTGGAATCGCTTTAGGTGTAAATGAGATTAGTCGATAGGCAAAGTGGCTTCAATTGAAATCAGTCCATTGATCCATCAGATACATTGAATGACTAGCAAACACATTGGTCCTCTAAATTACTCTGATCAAACCACGGGTTCGAATCCGAATTCGATTATGAGCACCATATTAGCGCAGCTGAATGAAGTATCAGTCCAGATGGCTTCGTTAAATCAAAGACAGAATGAACAGCAGACCGAAGTATTAGCTCACACGTCCTTACGTAAGGAACAGATTGCGACGGTTTCATCGCATATTTCAACTCAATTTCGGTTCCAGGATTCGTTAATTACTTATCATAGTACAGCGTCAACTATAATGTCTAACACCCATACTATCCCAGTCACACATTAGGCTACTTCTCTTAATTCAGCCGGTGAATTTTCTATTTTTCATCATCAAGCTATTCCTCAGTTGCACAACAGCACCTTTCGAGCATCAGGTTTTGTAGGTAGAAATACTACCCTTATTACAAACTTAATAGATATACTCAACCCATTTGTACGGCACCCGTGCCTAGTAGGAATTATTCCGACCTTCGGCAACTTTCTCGGAGTGGAATATCATGCAACAGATCTCCAGCCGGAATTAACGTTAAAATGTTTTTCTTCCAACTGATTTTCCTTTCCTTGCAATGGTATTGATCATACCGGAAATTTAAACCCATGACTTCCTGATTAGATTTGAAACAAGAATTTATAGAGAGATTCAAAGACAGGCGCACCAATTTTGATATTCGCAGAAATACAGATTATCGAAAACAACATGTTCATGACAGTTTTATAGATTTTTATCATAATGTTTGAAGTATTAAATTTCGAATTCAGCCAGACAATTCATCATCCTACAAATCAATGAATCAAACTTTCAGAATTAACAGGAGAGTCCCCTTTCCGAATTTAAACCCGAGTCGTCCATTCCTATAATACTGTTAATCCGAATTTAACAGAATCCGAGAAAAGAAGTCGGTGGTGCCTACCAATTAGCGAGGTGCTAAAAATGTTAGAAATAACCCGATTTGTTTTAATTTTGACGACAAAGGCCACACTTTTATGGATTGTTTTTTAACTCCAGTCGGTATGTTTTGTTATCGATGCGGTCCATAGGGAACTATTTTGCCAAGATGTCCACGAGGCTCGGGAAACTTGCCAAGAAGTTAATGGGGATATGGGAACCAGGGGCCGCTGAAACGACTTTCGACCAGCACGGTCAAGTAGGATATCGGCTGCAACACAGATTCGAAACTTGCCCGAAGACAATCGTCAAGGACATAGTGGGCATCTATATACCCTCAGACGAAGACATTTTCTATAATTCTTATATTCGTACTAATTCTTTACAAAAATTGATGCCAGTTATCCGTCATTCTGTTTCATCATCACGTCCATATCGCGGATTTCCAGGTTCCGGCCAATGAGATTAATTTTGTAGATTAATGCGATTCAAGGAATATTGGCAAAAACGCGAACTTATGAGATCATCCGTCATCTCTTCTATAATTGATTCAGTAACCAGTGATAAGCGACCTTACGCCACAGTCCTGATAAACAAAACAGCATTCAGAGGTATTTTGGATAGTGGGGTCAGTGTTACTGTATAGGGTGCTGGGTCAGCACGTTCCTTAACTAATTTATCTAGACCTGAAAACCAGAGATTCTACTCAGTGTCCCCCGCAATTCAAAAATTCATGTTTCAGGAGTTGGATAGGATGTTTGCTTCGGGGGTTTTCGAGGTACCACAGGGATTCTGGTGTTCTCCGGTCACTCTGGTTCGTAAGGCTAATGGTAAAGGTAGTTTGTGCCTAGATGCTAGGGAATTGAAAAAGATCAACCTTAATGATGCGTATATTCGCTGCCTCTTACTGTGGATTGTTAAGTCGTTTGGACCAAACCAGATATATATTGCAATTGATTTTAAAGATGCGTTTTGGCAAATCCCAGAGATAAGATGGCGTTTACAGTATCTGGACGGCCCTTGAATCAGTTCATCGTTATGCCGCTTGACTTATTAAGGTCGCTGAATTATTAAAAATGCTGGTTTGACCATTAACCTCACCAAAAGTCAATTCGTTTGCGAAGGTGAACTACTTAGGATACGTCGTAGGAGGTGGATGTCTCCACCAACGGCCCGAAAAGTGTAAAGCGATTTTGGAGTTTCCAACTCCAAAAACGACCAAACAAATTCGGAGCTTTCTGGGAATTTGCGGATTGTACCGCCGCTTCATCAAAAATGTCTCCTCATTAGCTGCTGCTTTTACGAATTTGACGGGAAATTCCAAAAAGCTCAAATGGTCATAGGCTGTAGAAAAGGCTTTCACATATCTTAAACTCGCTTTGTCATCTCCTCCAGTGTTAGCTCACAGGAATAAAGTCGGCCCTTCTTTATACAGTGCGACGCCAGTGCTGCTGGTATAGGAAGTGTACTCTTTCAAACGGATTCAGAAGTTCAAGTAAGCCCCAAAAAGTTACTCCGTTAGAGCTTGAGTGCTACGCAGCGGTACTGAGTGTATAAAAGTTTCGTCCGTATATCGAAGAACCCTCCGATATTAACAATTCATAATTTACACGGATCATGCCAGCCTCCGCTGATTGATGAATCAAAAAGACTTGTGTGAGCTTCTGGCAAAGTGGAGCTTGGAGTTACAATCGTTCGACTTGCGATTTTGTTTCACAAGGGATCAATAAATATTGTACCTGATACATTATCGCGAGCATTTTGTGATGAACTCACCTCACCTATGAATAACACTGTAACCACATCTTCTTCGTTTCCTGAATGTCAACCGGCAGGAATAGTCAATATATGTATCTAGCGAAAGTTTCCACACAGATGGTTCAACAAAATCTCCTGATGTTCCAATTCTGCAGATTGATATTGATTCTCCGGCGTAAGGACAATGAATAACTGAACCAGATAAATCGAATGCACTAGCTGGAGGAGGCATCCCACCATTTATTAGTACGAAATGCCAAGCTTTAGTTTTCTCCCGCATATGGATTTAAATATGCCTTGTTTCCGACCTTTCCGAGTGGAAATCAGCTGCTCCTTTTTATTTAACTCATGACTTAACCAAGCAAGCACATGAATCGAAAACCTCAGCTCATATGGGAACTGCGAAAACCATGTAACGTTTTCAAAGTAAATGTTATTGGCCCCAGATGGCTGCTCAGTGCTTAAGCACTGAACTTAAGTTAAACAGTATATATCCACTTGCAATAAATGTAAAATGAACAAGCCGGTGAACTTTTCAACTCGACTGGCTATAGGAGCACAGATTGAAACTAGGCCATTTAATAAATTTTATGTGGATTTTCTAAGACCCTACTCACGTTAAAAGCGCGGAAACGCGTATGTATTAATGGTATTGGATCATTTTCCAAAATTCATCTTCGTGAAACCATTACGGGAAGCTTCCACTACGCTTCTGTGCAATTATCTGGAAAATGAAGTGTTTTTAACTTCTCCGTCCCTGAAATTATTACGTCTGAAGCAATTTACATCTAACTTTTTCAGGAGTTACTTAGAAAATATGGATACTCCGTTATACTCTCCACAGAGCAATGCTTCCGAGCGAATAAATCGGATGTTATTGTCAGCTATTCGTTTGTATATTGATGATTACGAACATACTGGTTGGGATAATCATCTGACAGCTGTTTTGTGGGACACTATACACGAGTCTAGTGGTTTTTCCCACATTACCTTGTCTTCGGTCAACACATGACTCTACACGCTCAAACACTGTGGCCAGCAGATAAAATTTGCGTAGTTGAAAGCGGAACTACTACAGAGACAGACTAAAAAATTCAAATTTGTTTCTGTAAACGTTCTGTGAACATTAAATTAGTTACCGACGCCGAAGATAGATGGCCGAATTAGATGAGTAGTCAGAAGAATATATTAAATTTGAAGAAGATTAATTTGCAATCAAAAGTAAAATGCACTTAATCAAACAAAACCTCTAGTGACGGACACTAAACTGAAACAACAATCGAATGGAAATAGAGTTGATTCGGTAAAGAAATTTTCACAAAATTCAGACACTCTTTTGAGTATATGATAATCAAGAAAGGTAGCATTACGGATAACCATCGATATTACTATTTAGATGGTTCTTTAAAATTAAGTGCAAAGGCGAGAGAGCAAGGTACGACAATCCGCGTGCGATCATTGAAAAACATATAAGTGAATTAATTAATTTTAATCAGCTATGAAAACTATCGTATGATTGTGCAATTTACATAAGTGCATTGTAAAAATAAAATTCAAAAAGTACAAGAATGGGACATGATTTTATTCTATAAAACTACACAAAAATTAGATAAGGATTCTTGAATAGGGAACAAACATGGGAAGCAAGCATTTACTCAGCCAAATTACCAACGGAACTAATTACATAAGTTTTTTACAAAACCACTGAAGAGTTTTAGAGTCAGAGGAAAATAACAAAAATCAATTTACTTAAAGTTATAAATATAAAGTGTTCACATAAATCATTTGTCACCGAAACGACAAGTTCATATGTACTTATGTCGACGATGTAATGAACAACATTTCGTCCCGCATTGTCAACATTTTTGGAATCTTTTACGCCTCATAAATTATGGTTAAATTGTCTTTATCCCGGTGGAGTTGCCGATTATTCATCAATTCACACCTGTAAAACATGTCATCGAAAGCACCACACATCGTTACATAAGGGATCGTATACGAAGAACACGTAAACAGTTTCAACAATAAATCGCGTTATTAATCAGGTAAGCCCATACCGAATATTCAATATTCAAAAATAACTCAAGCCAATTTTATAATCATCAACGGCAATCCAATATTTTAAAACACCAACATATTATTATGAATTCAAGACGAAAATTTGAATAGTCACCATCAAAATTTCAGAAATAGTGGATAATGTGTGTGTAACTCTCTTAAATAAGAGGAGCTACCTTGGATTCAGCATTACAGAATAATTTTATTTCAGAGAAACTGTCAAACAAACTTAAATTTAGTACAAATAATTATCAAATTACAGTTTCTGGATTAGATTAGAATGTAACAAGAATCTGCAAACAAACAACAAACACCTTTAATTAATCTATAGAGGAGATAAATTGGCATCAGGGCAGCCAATCTTACAGAAAACTAAGTTTCGTTGGGTTGTGAGTGGTAAAGTAGATATACGGATTTTCAAAATGTTCTACAAGCTTCACAGGATTATTGTCATCTAAATAATAGCTAACAACTTTTGTTTCTCCTCACAGTACAGTGAATCAATACACAACAAATTAAATCAACAATTAGCTAAATTTTTCCAATTCGATTCTATTCCTGAAAATAATAGACCAAAATTGTCTGTAGAAGTAAAACCTTGTGAAAATCAATGTAAACAAACGCGCAGAAGGAATAAATTTGGACGAAGTAAGTTTCCATTACAAAGATAAAATTAGATAATTAGTTCTCGTTCAATGGCACATAAATGGTGAAAACAAATTGAATAAAAATTAGTAAGTAGTTCTACTACTCGTCTTCGAGTAGTATACGATGCTTAAGCAAAATTATTGCCTCTCGGTTGGGCCCGTTATTCAACCGGACCAATACAGGATTGCGGTTAAGAAAATATCCCCACGAATTCATGGCTGATGTGGTGAAAATGTATAGGATGGTTTTAGTGGGTACTCAACATATATGCTAGGTATTAGAAAATTGTGTGCCGAGGAAATGAGAATTACAGACTATAACATTTAGCAACAAATGCAATGCAATAATTACAGTTAGATGAAGGAGATACATATCTATTAGCCCAGAGGGTAGTCCTTCCGAATTATGTGAATGATGTGTTGATTGAACGATTCAACAACTGTATCGAATTCCTCTTTGTGCTGGAATAAAGTTAAGGGAGTGAAGTTTCCAGTAAAATAAATGAAACGATAACAATTTTAAGGCTTTCATGCCGCCTACAACCGATGCAATTATGTTCAATATACGGTCTAAATCAGAATAATAATCAGATTTTAACCAATAGCTCTGGTTTAGGAAATTTATCAAAAATGTTCGATCTTTTAGGTCTACTGGCAACTAAAATAATAATAGCTAAGATAATAATATAAAAGTTGTGGTTAGCAAAGGTTACTTGGGATGAAACATTACTTGACAATATTAAAACAGAATATTTAGAATTTCAAAATAATTTAAATTGCCGCACGATATAATGATAAAGTAGAATTGTGTAGTTTCACCGATGCGTATAATTCGGCTTACGGATAGATAAGAAGAAGATCTTAGATTAGAATTAAATGCGGTACTTTTATTAGCAAGGTTTACAAGTAGAGTCCTCAAGGTAACATATCTTAAGTTTAGTAAAATTATACTTTGGTCGAATTTCAATGTTACCATTTCATGTTTCTAATCTTTCAGGTTTGTGAAATACAAGATCTTACTCATACAGCGAATTGGCGGCACGCTGATGGTAAATACAATTCGGCTGATTTAGTTTCACATGCCAAACCTATTAAAACAATGGAAATATGGTGGAATGTTCAATTGTTTTTGAAGGAATGTAAAGACTTTGGCCTCCGAAATTAAATGTATTAAGATTTGACAAATTACCCAATTTGAAAAAGGTTGAACAACCAATTGTGGTAATTAATGTATTTTCGAAACCTTGATTTTCCGCGATCCAGCTATTTTAAAAAATTAAACAGAATTATCGCTCATGTACTATGGTTAATTTTCAATGCCAGGAGCAAATCTAAGCTTAATAAACATTCTGGAAAATTATAGCCATTTGAACTCTTTGAGTCAACAAAATTTTTAATCAAGATAGTAGAATATGTAGTAAATTACAAATGAATATAAAATATTTGGAGTCTAAAAATTTTGTGTCAAAGAATATTAAATTAGGCAATCTGAATATGTTTCTCGATTACTGTTTGATATCTAAAAGAAACAAGATAGATAAAATTTCATTGAAATCAACTTATCTTAAACTTATCTTTTGTCCCGTAGAATAATTTTAATTCAATATAATCTCTAATAAATAAAATGAATTAGGAATTTTAAATTTAGAATTAATATTAATTAGAGACTTACCTATTTGTTATCTTTGAATTGTCAATTTTAAAACAAAACATGAATTGTCAAATTATTTAAAAATGAATTCTGTAATCCAAAAAAATTAATTTCTAATAGCTATTGCCATAAGTATTGTTCATTCATTAGGTTTACTTCATTTCAATATGAATGGTATACATTTTTTTTAATTGATTTAGTATTGCAATCGATCGATTTTTTTTGTTATATTTTGTTAAGGCAACAAATTTTTCTGTCAGTCATTCTAATTGCGAATTTCAATAAAATAAGAACCAACATTTATCAATAAAATTAAAATTAAATTATATTAAAATATTAAAAGAAGCGGAGTTTTATTTGAAACTATACTTGGGAGTTCCTGCACAGTCAACTTGGGCAATATTATATTCAATAAATTTATTAAACCTGGCTGTGCCCCAACAACAATTACGATTGAATCTTTAGAGTAGGTGGCAGGTTGCGTAATAGTTGTCTCTCTCTTAACATAAAACATCAATATCTCATACAGATAATTACCATCACATGGAGTGAAACATACCCGTTGGTACCAGCGTAATGAATATTAACTTTTGTATTTCTCAGTTCTGCTGTGGCAGAAATGCACTCAGCGTCATTCCGGAAGCCATCGTTTCGAAGATCGGATAAATACCTGAAACAAATTTATATATTAAGGTATCTTATTGTATAAAGTGGAAGGAACTGGAGTTAATTTAGGGTAACTATACCTCAACAGCAGTTCGCCCTTGTTACTAGAAATCAGGTTTGAATTATAAATGGATTGAAATGAGTCCGACATAATGTTGGTATATAATCTCTAAGATTTTGAGTAATAAAGTTAACTATTTCAGACCGAAGATCATTTGACAAACATGATGGACATTTCGAGTCATGAAGAAGTAATTGATGAAGTCTGGCATTACATAAATAGGCAATTGCCATCTCCCGGAATTATATGCACTTGCATCTGGGCGTATAACATAAATATTTATTGAAATTCAAGATTAAAAACTTATTAATGTTAGTAGTTTTTCACTTTACGAAACAAAATGTGACGGATATTATTTAGTTATCTGGGTGGCGCTGGATTGCCGATCATCTCTTAACGAGATGAGCGAGTATTTCAGCATCTAGATAATCTGGGTCCCGGGTCACTCGGACGTCACGGGGAACTGCAGGGCGGACGAACTAGCTAGGTACGGTACGACTCTCCAGATGCAGCCGGAAATGGTAGGTCTGGGGAGGCCTATGGCAATGCTAAAATGGGCGCTCAATAAAAAGGCAATCGCCTTGACAAATGAGAGGTGGATCAACACTCTCACGTGCAGGGTAGCAAAGCAGGTTTGGCCAAAACTGGACTTGCGGCGCTCCAAGGAACTAATATCCCTGGGAAGACAAGAAATAGGATGGGTCGTAGGGATAATGACAGGTCACTGCCTTTTTGGGGATCATGCGAGAAGGCTGGGGATACAGACGAATGACTTTTGTAGAAGTTGCATGGACGAAGAGGAGGAGGAGACTTTGGAACACTTCCTATGCTCATGTCCGGCGCTATCATACAGAAGGCATAAGTATTTGGGTGTGTACGGTATGGACAGCCTTTCGGAACTCGCGAACTGTGGAGTGCGAGATTTATTACGCTATATAAATAGCTCTGGTTGGTTTCAACGGGAGTAATGGGGAGATGGGATCCTGTGGTATCACAACGGGCCATTGCTGGCCTAAGTGTGCGATAGCAGCCACTTCAACCTAACCTATTTAGTTATCTATTAGGCTGGGCTCACACGGCATTGCACCGCACTTTTTTTCAGTATACATCATATCGAATAAACAGTCAGCATATTGTATAAAAAAAAACGTACACAGCTAAACACGTTTATCGAATACTCACCGGATTTGTCAAGCAAATCTAAACAACTTTGACGTATTCGGTTTACAGTGGCGCATATTATTGCACCGTATCTTTCATATGGCGCGATGCCACACATTTTTTATCTAATAGTAACTGAACAAGCGTCTACTGCGTCTAAAGTATATTATTACATAATGGTGGACGAATCTGCTATAAATGGCATTTTTATCGTTTCTAAGTGTTGGTATGAACTATGAACTGATTCGTCATTTATAGGATGAAACCATAACCGTCGACAGCGAAGCCGTTGGCGTCTTCGATACCAATATAAAACTATAACTAAGCGCGAATCCATCACAGACGTCTACTCAGAGTGATTGCCGTATGAAATCTGCGGCTATTCGTTTTTACACGAATAAAAATTTACAATATGAACTTCACGCTGATTGTATGTTTAAATCGAATACTGAGAAACGTGCGGTACAATGCCGTGTACCTGCGCAGCCCCAATTATGATTTGCGCGATGTGTTGTGGGTTCACAATTTGTAACTAGACATAATATTGGTTATGGTAAATGTGAGGTTATGATTGTGAAATTGCATGGTGAATAAGGCGACCAGACGTCTTAATTTTATTTCTTTTAAGGCTGACAAGATGAACCAGGTTTCTTGCTTGTCAGTGGTGACATGTTGTGATCGTCGAGTCTTTCCTTCTCGATCGATGTAATGTTGCGGGAAAAACGGGTCAATTGGAATATCTTATGTTTAATTCTATGGTATTATGATAGAAGTATTATGATTCTACCGAGGCGAGAGGAGTGATGGTTGCTACGTGTCTACTCTAACTCGCGTGAACATAAATTTTATTTTTATTTTGTTTATCTTAACCAAAGAAGGGCCGTGTGGTCTTTGAGTAATAAATTGGAACTGCTTCATGAGGCTGGTGGTCTGTAATTGGGGTATATTATTGTGGGACTTTCACCTGGTTTAAGTGGGACCGTGTTGAGTGGTCGTGAGGGGAGGAAACAATGACTGTTGAGCTCTGAGTCAGGGCTTGGGAACAGTGGGGTTCACTAGTTAATGAGAAGTAAATTTAGATGCCGAGTGATAATTATTTGTTTAATTATTTAGCAAGAGTGAGAAATTGATTAGAATTTTGAGGAGTTTGGATTCATTATCAGATTGTCGTGACCAATTAGGATTGTGAATATAAAAGTTGCAAGAATGTAAATTGAAGATGGTGGGGCCGGACTTACCATTGGGAACTTCGAGCACCTATCCTTTGAGTTTTGGATATATGGGTGACATACAATAGTGTGCATATGACGATGTATGGCGTAGTTTTACTGGAAAGTTGCGATGGGAAAGAAACAGCTTACCAGTACCTTCAAGTAAGAATCAGTTATGTAGTTAAAAATTTTATCGGTTAGTACTTGCTACTTTGTAAAATGACCAACATCACTAACAAATACTAACAGAGCAATAGCAAAGAAAACGAGGAGGATCCTAAACTTATTTATTAAACAAGTAACTACAATTTATTGAGAAACACTTCAATTCGAAATTATTTGTTGGTAATTTGGTCTTAAACTTTGAATTGGAAATCTAAATTTAATTTTGGCTCTATATAAGTGGGTAAAGTTTGGAAATAACTAATTGATATCGAATCTCGATTTCGAGATCGATCTTCGGGAGTTCCTGTGAAATCTTTCTCAGCCTTCAGTAATCTTTAAGAATCGAGTGGGTATGTGCTGTTGGAATAGTGTCTTCTGGCGCTAACCTCAAATTTATCATTTGGCATATAACACTAATCACAGCATACTAACTATTGACTACCCCGGTGCCTGTAATCCGTGAAAGATTAAGGCTACTATTACTGTTAGGCTGGAATACCTATGTATGAGAAAGTTTAAAATCCGTATTGATTAGTTTACTGGTGTAAGATAAGTGTAAAATAATCGTTTAACTGGTTTTAGTTCCGAAACGCCTGTGGAACCGGACTGGAGTTTGGAATTTCGGTATTATGATCTAGAGTTTGTGAGTTAAGTAAACTTATACTCTTTTGACGTGATCAGTATTAATACCGCTGAAACCCGAGGCTTTGTTCGAAAAAATTAATAATTTTATTGTAATACTATCATACCATCATACCATTGTACTATCATATCATCATGCCATCATACTCTCATGATATAACGCCATCATAAAATCATACCATCGTACTATTATAACATTATACCTTTATGCCATCATAGTTTTATTACATCATGATCGGTTTATAAATGGCTAAATTCCATTTTCATTTACTGGCTGGTTGATTCGATTCGCAAGCTGAACCCTCATATTTGTTGATAAATGCATTTTATTTCATTGTGCTAGAAAAAGTTAAATATTTCAAGCGCAGACATACAATTCATCAGCTGGTGTTGAGCGATGTATAACTGAAAGCGATTGCCCGAATGTCTGCATCCATCAAAGTTCTTGCAAATCATTTGACATAATAGAAAAACTAAACAGTTAATGTTGTATTCGGTGGATTTGTTGCTCTATCCGTTATGGTTTGTTCCGTGAAATACACTCTTTGTCCGTTTTCTAGATGGATAGCAAAATGAACGACAGTTGGATCCCTCTTGTGGAATGGAAATCCTAAAATACGGCACACAGCTTCATTGCTGCTGATATGATACTGAGACTTTTCATCTAAATTACTTCTTGTAGAAACTCCAAAAACGGCCGTTTTGCTGCCTTTGTTGACGTATTTACAAATGTATTCTTTGGATTTCACCGAATTGCAATAGTCAACGTTGATGCATATGTGCTTTGAAAGTTTTCGATAAAAGTGACGAATATGGAAAACCCAACGATAATCATTCCTGTCAATTTCAAAGTAATTGTTTTTCCATTCTCTTCTGTTCTTTTTCGTTGATAGAGTGGGTAACCTTATGTCTTTTAGCAACGTAACAGAATTGAATATTGCTATGGATCGTAACATCTATTAGTGTCAGCAATTCTTTGTAGTTGCTCATTTTTGTACTGCAAAACGATATCGCGAGGATGAAATCCTTCTTCAACCATGACAATTGCTACCTCATTAATTGTTGGCGCATTATATCGTCTGATATGCTTACTGGCTGGTGTTTGATCAGCAAGAATACAAATTATATGACTGTCTGATGGCACGAGATCAAACGCATTTTATTACATCCGAATTATATTATTGTCGCCATGTAACATTTTCTGCAGCGACTCAATAATATGCCGGTGGAGATTTGGAAGCGTGCATTCAATTGATCATTTTCATCTCCGATGAAGTAGATTTGGAGAAATGTATGGTTATTGCTGAGAATAGGAAGCTCTGTGAACAACTGAAAACAGGAATTGTAATTTCGGATGTTTTTGGGGATATGTTTTGAATCATCAGTATTTTGGTTTAACAAACTTTTCAGTAGTTCATGTGTCTGCTCAAGTGCAGGTAGCTTCACTGTTTCGCTCGCACAGCACATTCCCGGAGTTTCTCCTTTAAATGTCATTGCTCTGCAGTGCGGAAAAACTTTGTCCATTTTTCCGATTTGAACGAATTTACATTAGGTATTGTATTGATTATCCGGTTCGTATAAAAAAGCAATTCCATGATATAAAACTCGATCATTCAGATATTGCAACTGAAATACCTTCGCTGTTAATTTAATTCTTCTCGATTCAAATTTAAAGACTGCAAATCTTTCTTCCCGCTAATCTATGCCGATTCTTCTTCTCGCCTTTGAGAAGTTCTGACTCTAACACGTTTATTATCATCTAAATGTCCTTGATCAATGCGGTTTGATTTCCTTTGACGTTCTGTGATTGCGTGTCGAGAACGGCGGCCTATGTTCGAACGTGGGCGAGGCATTACAGATTTTCACACACAATTCCAATTAAAATAGCTCGGGTACCGATTACATGGAACTTCGATTAAACGTTTTATTATTGCGTTTGTTTTATTACGGATCAAATCACCATATGCTTTTACCATTGTATAGGTACATTTTTGGTAATTCGCACTAACTTCGTTCACTTGTTTATTAATCACACTAAATATTCTTGATAAAATACTAAATTTGATTATAAATTGATCTCACCAATCGTCCCAAATAAATGTCACAAACTCAACGACTAATAGTAATTTTGAATGTTTCACTTTGCTTTTACGACCAAAACTGGCGCAGGTTTTCAAAAAAAGAATGTGTTCAGCTGACACAAGTGTGACGTCTGTATACAAAAACACGCGCGTATTCGAACGCAACGTTGTTTTAAAATTTCAAGTCAATCGACCGATTAGTTTTCGAGTTCTGTGAGCTCAAAGATACGCAGGCTGAATTATTATAGATATTTAAACCAAAATCGAATTTATTCAAAAAATGCTTGGGGACAAATAACTGTGAGATTTAAATGCTAATCAGTCATATATAAGCGGATCTAAAATTCACTCATCTGCATATTTGACCAAGTATTTTTTAATTAGCCGGAAAACCTAAAACTTACCAAAACATTTGAGATCCAACCTTCATATAAATAATAATCCTAAATTTAAGAATTCAGCGGTTTTTCTCCCCCATAAACAATTTCCTTTAATAATAAATATTTAGAAAGAGGCAAACATTTTCGAATCTCAAGTGAAAGCACAATGTCGAAAGCAAAAAAAAAATAAAAATAAATCGTAAATAAACTCAAACGTTGTGTTACTTCATAAGAAAATAAATTCTTTGCTTAGAAATAAATTTTCATTAATCCGTTTATAAATTTAATGATATTTTCCCAAAAATAAAATAAATAAGGGAAAACGTAAAAAGAACGAAAGTTTCAACAGATATACAGTAGGATGCTGCGAAAAATGAAAAACTACGTATACATACCATATAGACGTATAAAATTTTGTCTACTTATTGTAATAAATTTGATTTTTTTTTGTCTGTTTGGATACGACTTTGGTAATCAACAAAAAAAAATAGATTACGCCACATCGATACCACCAACTGCCTTAAAAACTAAAGATGCTTATTTAGATCCACAAAACACTGTAATCAAAAACGAAATATTTTATTCATGTTGTTGAACACAATGAGAGTGAAACGTTGTCATCATAAATGAGTCATTTAATTTTTGTGCGTCACCTAATAAATTGAGATGTGCGAAACACCCTTTCGTTTATTGTGTTGCTCTGTTAAGTTAACTCAATGGAAGAGACAATTTATTTACTATTTAACTGTGTCGAACGATTTTATACTGCTCAAATTGACCAAATATTTACACTACATAACAACATTTAATTTGGTCCATTTGTTTCGTTTAAAAAAGGGATTTTTTGTATGTACGATACATTTATGAAGAACATAATGACACACAACCATATTATTGTGAATTTCATAGAAAAGCGTGTTAATTTTGAATAGAGAAAAAGGAATTTTTTTTGGTGTGCTTAGTGGTTATGTTGTTTTGGTCCTACACAATCATAAATAATATAAATGTAATCATAAAAGTTGGTTAAACTTTTTATAAGGACGATAAAATAGTCAACCAGCTAACCAAATAGGATTTCCCTGAACTATTGAGAATTCTTGTTTAGTATGCGCTGCACTGACCACTATTTACGAAATGGATTCATTTTGAATAAAATTTTTACTTTTTCGATTGAAGCCTAAATACACTTTCCTATCAAAAAATTTCGCATATTTTGTAATTTTTGTGAATTTGTTTTGAATTTTTACAATTTTTCTGTCTGATTTATAAATATTTGTGCTACATTTTATGTGTGGCCAGACACAGAATGTTGTTGTTATGCAACATTTATAAATTTTGTTTTAAATAAATCAAGTACGAGTATTTCAAGAAAATGCAAACAATTCTCTTTACTAATCTAGGCTTAAGCTGAAATTTCAACATTCAATATTAATGTTATTTCAGTACTTAAATTTTTCTCTTTAACTAAGTTTTGTATATTACACTATATAACAACGGTTGTCATAAACCAATCTCTTTTTCTTCTATTCCGATCACTTTAATCTATATCCACATTACTTCAATTATCATTATATTCCAAGCAAGATCCATATGTGCTTCAAGCACAGATTTTAGCATGTTTCAGCATTTCTCGTCTCATCTCTTCTTCTAAAATTATTGAAATGATGTGTCGGTGCTTGCAGCATTGCACTCGGCTCCAGATTCTCTAATCTAAATAAATATCTATAATAAATCAAATTTTCAATGAAACCAGTGTGATATTTTGTTGTTGTCAAAATCCTAAATGAAACGGTGTTGTTGTCAAATGTATTAATATTTTAAAAATTCGCGATTTTGAACGTTAGTTTTTATTTTTACATCATTTTAGGTGTTAAAATATGTTTTATTGGTTAAAGATCATTGTATGGAGCTTCATGAGCTTTTGTGTTTATAAAAAGCTGAACCAAACAACGACTAAACTGTCTATAGTAACAGTTGCAATAACACGGCTACAGATTCTCTAATTGTAAATAAATATCTATAATAAATCAAATTTTCAATGAAACTAGTGTGATATTTTGTTGTTGTCAAAATCCTAAATGAAACGTTGTTGTTGTCAAATGTATTAATATTTTAAAAATTCGCGATTTTGAACATTAGTTTTTACTTTTACATCATATTAGGCGAAAAAAAAATATGTTTTATTGGTTAAAGATCATTGTATGGAGCTTCATGAGCTTTTATGTTTATAAAAAGCTGAACCAAACAACGACTAAACTGTCTATGGTAACAGTTGCAATAACTCGGCTACAGATTCTCTAATTCTAATAAATATCTATAATAAATCAAATTTTCAATGAAACCAGTGTGATATTTTGTTGTTGTCAAAATCCTAAATGAAACGGTGTTGTTGTCAAATGTATTAATATTTTAAAAATTCGCGATTTTGAACGTTAGTTTTTATATTTACATCATATTAGGTGTTAAAAATATGTTTTATTGGTTAAAGATCATTGTATGGAGGTTCGTGAGCTTTTTAGTTTATAAAAAGCTGAATCAAACAACGACTAAACTGTCTATAGTAACAGTTGCAATAACTCGGCTCCAGATCCTCTAATTCTAAATAACTATCTATTATAAATCAAATTTTCAATGAAACCAGTGTGATATTTTGTTGTTGTCAAAATCATAAGTGAAACGTTGTTGTTGTCAAATGTATTAATATTTTAAAAATTCGCGATTTTGAACGTTAGTTTTTATATTTACATCATATTAGGTGTTAAAATATGTTTTATTGGTTAAAGATCATTGTATGGAGCTTCATGAGCTTTTGTGTTTATAAAAAGCTGAACCAAACAACGACTAAACTGTCTATAGTAACAGTTGCAATAACTCGGCTACAGATTCTCTAATTGTAAATAAATATCTATAATAAATCAAATTTTCAATGAAACTAGTGTGATATTTTGTTGTTGTCAAAATCCTAAATGAAACGTTGTTGTTGTCAAATGTATTAATATTTTAAAAATTCGCGATTTTGAACATTAGTTTTTACTTTTACATCATATTAGGCGAAAAAAAATATGTTTTATTGGTTAAAGATCATTGTATGGAGCTTCATGAGCTTTTATGTTTATAAAAAGCTGAACCAAACAACAAATAAACTGTCTATAGTAACAGTTGCAATAACTCGGCTACAGATTCTCTAATTCTAAATAAATATCTATAATAAATCAAATTTTCAATGAAACTAGTGTGATATTTTGTTGTTGTCAAAATCCTAAATGAAACGGTGTTGTTGTCAAATGTATTAATATTTTAAAAATTCGCGATTTTGAACGTTAGTTTTTATTTTTACATCATCTTAGGTGTTAAAATATGTTTTATTGGTTAAAGATCATTGTATGGAGCTTCATGAGCTTTTATGTTATAAAAAGCTGAACCAAACAACGACTAAACTGTCTATAGTAACAGTTGCAACAACTCAGCTACAGATTCTCTAATTGTAAATAAATATCTATAATAAATCAAATTTCAATGAAACCAGTGTGATATTTTGTTGTTGTCAAAATCCTAAATGAAACGTTGTTGTTGTCAAATGTATTAATATTTTAAAAAATCGCGATTTTGAACATTAGTTTTTACTTTTACATCATATTAGGCGAAAAAAAATATGTTTTATTGGTTAAAGATCATTGTATGGAGCTTCATGAGCTTTTGTGTTTATAAAAAGCTGAACCAAACAACGACTAAACTGTCTATAGTAACAGTTGCAATAACACGGCTACAGATTCTCTAATTGTAAATAAATATCTATAATAAATCAAATTTTCA